>VZTT01012830.1:55699-74863 GCA_013400855.1 Buphagus erythrorhynchus | reverse complement strand
TGCCAATAGATTCAAACAGTTGTAACTAACTTAAGAGGAGAATCTGACCCAACTGTCTGAAAACCAGAAACCACTGAATAAGTTTCTTTGCGACTTCAGTTTACATTCATGACCAGTAAACATGAAGAGTCTCCAGTGCTGCTTCTGCTATTCACAGGCACTCCTGTTCAACCAGTAGCCTAGTACCTAGAAATTTTTTTATTCTCTTGGTTCTCTGGCAGTGGCAAGGATGTGATATGCAGGGGGATTGAATTTTTTTTTTCTGTTCTCTCATTTCTCAGGTTATAGCAAGGCTGTGATCTGCAGGGGGATTGCAAAGCTGAGACCAAAGACCTGAAAAGGGTTTTAGCCACAGATCTTTCTGAATCTCATCAGTGGGAAAACACATTTGCTTCTCCCCAAGATGCCTCTCATCAATAACATATAGGATCTGAAATTAGCAACCAGTGAGATTACCTGTAAAGTCTCCAGTCTGAGATTATCCCCAATGTAACAAAATAGGTAAAGCTGCAGAGGAGGTTTGCATGGATCTTCACGTTTGTAGCAGAGACGGGTTCTCGGTCACTGTAACCTCAGAGTCTCTAAAATCAGAATACGACTAACAAACTTCATGGATAAAAAATGCAGTATGGAAAAGAGCTATCCAGAATAATTTCTGTTTTCTCATATGTCTGCATATGTCCATGAGCTCAGGCAACCTCTTATCTTCAAGGAGCCCATAAAAGAGGGTGTTTTCCTTATTTTTTTACTTCACGACATAATAATTTAAACTAGTATACTGAATTTAAAAAGATAAATTATGTTCATGTGCAGTGGAAACCTAAACAAAACTGAACCTGAAACCTTCAACTCTCATAAAAAAACACAGAAAATAATTAAATTAAGCACCCCTTTTGTTACAAAAATTATACAAAAGCATACATTGAATCTATTGGACATTTCAGCTTCCCATTTTTACCTAATATGCACATTAGTTATCTGAATAGAAAGGTCATTAACATGCAGAAATAAATTGAAGAATAGTATTTCATAGGTGGCATAAAGACATCAGAATTTGACTTGGCATGTTTATTAACATTACTGAACAAGTTCTGTTTAAGACGCTAATAAAAATGATACCCTATCCATTTTTTCCCAATACATCTTAATTTCTGTTAGGCATGCCCTGATTTTTAAATCAATCTTGTATTTTTCTTATGGAAATACCTAAATGTTCACATGGAGAATATATTTATGCTTTGCTTTAAAATGGCATTTTAATAGCTTCTTTTTTTTTATATTAGATTTTGCAAGCAGCTTAGTACAAACCAATGACTTCAGTTTCTGTGTTATGCTTAACCATCCTGTAGCAGGGCTCTCAATGCAAGTCTTCTTGGTTCAGGAATGTTCATGTCTCCTGCTAATACCTTCATTGCTAATCATAACTCAGGAGAATAAATCTTGCTGCAAGTTGAAAACCATTTTACAATTAACGTATAAATAAGTCGACCGTAATTACATTGTGTTATCTCACTTTGTTTTTACAGCCTCCTACCATGCTTCAGACAAGAAAATTAGACATACAGTGCTGAGTGATAAATAGGAGGGAATGTTGGAGAGGATGTATTTTAACGACCTGAGTTTGACAGGCTTGTGTAAAAGTTCATCACTTTCATCATTTCAGAGAGATGAGACTTGGTTTGTTGATTTGTTCTACTTGGCTTTGCTTTTTGCTTTTTTTGTTTTTTAGTAAACTATCTTCCCTAGGTCATTGCACAAGACAAAGAGAGACAGAATGTAACATTTTTAAAATAATTCTTTCAGTGTTTCTGAAAACATAGCTATTTCTCTGCATCAAACTAACACTGTTTCAATGTGTAATATTTTGTAATTGACCAAGAGCAGTTTCAGATGGTTCTTCTTATTAAGAATGTCTTCTGGGGCATAGGAAGTATTTGCATTGGTGGTAGGTTATGAGATACTGGGACACAAACCTGTCTAGTCCCCTTTCTGACCTAGCAGGCAGAGTAAGAAATTTCACTCTGTGGGAGAATAATATTTTTAAGAAAGTTGAAGCAAATGAACTGCTTTTCATATCAGCAAAGTTTTTAGGAGAGAAATCATTCTAAATTAGCCATACTTTGAATTTAATTTCTATCTAGTCATATTTAGCCTTTCTTCTCATCAAAATAAGGTTGACTAACTTCCTCTGATGCAATTAAATGTCCTTAAAACTGTGTGCACATAAGTAGAAAGAAACAGGCTGAGTAAATACACTGTTCAAATAGCCCTATGTTCTTGGCTATATGTCTGCCCTCTTCTGTGAAGAGGTTCCCCTATGCTCCCACTTACCTCAGTTATGAATCTGAACATGTTCTTACTGCTATCAGCACAAATGTTTTATTCATCTATCCCACTTCACTTTTCAGATCTGCATCTTCTCTGACTGACACAAAACATTTTGTTGAATACATGTGCTCAGAAATCCCAATTTCAAGAAAAAAAGTTTGGAATATGAATTTTTTGGCCCGAGATAGTCGCAAGGCCTTTTCTGCCTCGAGGCCTTTTCTGCCTCTCACCCCACATCTCCAGGAGGGAGTCTGGGCTTGCACAAGGAGTTGGGGGGGAACACAGCTGGGACAGCTGACCCCTGCTGACCACACCATGTGGTGTCATGCTCAGCATATAAAGCTGAGAGAAGGAAGAAGGGGTGAATATTTGGAGTGATGGCATTTGTCTGCCCAAGTCACTGTTAATCACCTTGAAACCTTGTTTTCCCTGCAATGGCTAAACACCTGCCTGCCCATGGGAAGCAGAGGATGACTTCCTTGTTCTACTTTGCTTTATCTGTTAGTCTGTCCTTATCTAAATGTGCAAGTTTTCTTACTCTTACTCTTCTGTGCTTTTATTCTCCTGATTCTCTCCCCCATCCACTGGGAGGGAATTGAGTGAGTGAGGGTGTGGAGCTGCCTATTGGAGTTAATGTACAGCAGATTTATGAGTGGCAATAATAACATATCGTCTACAACACCAAGCTCTTAAAAGCATGATTAGTAAAAACATCAGAATTCATATGCCAAATACTCAGGAATACCTAATTTTCTTGAGATGAGGACAAAGCAATGACACTAACCAATACTAAGAAAACTGTTTTTCAAGTCAAAATGTCACTCTCTGAGAGAGACAAGGATGTAGTAACCACAGTATAAGCGGAGAAAAACCAGGACATATTTTAGCTGAGTAGAGAAAGAAGGTCACCTCCCATGTATATGAGACAGGAAGAATCTGCAGGGTCAGGAAATGTGAAAAATTTTATGAGAGGCAATGACTGAAGATGCAAGATTATGATCTGAAATGACATGGCAAATGGCTGTTCTCCACAGTGACTTATAAAGGTGCCATAGGGGGAACTTGTGGGAGGAGATGAAGAAATTAGCTTTAGCCATGAGGAACTCACTGATGCGGTGACAAGGAGGCATCAGTTTGTTTCCAGTTTGAATGAGAGAGGATAAATGTGATTACAAACATATATGTGAATTTCAGGACAGAAACAAGTTGAATTTGTGCCCTGCAGTCAGTAGGTCAGGTAGGTTAAGGAAGGGATGGAATGTCCCAGATCTGTTTGAGGAGAAATCAATGGAGAAATTGGCATGAGGAATGCCAGTGGAATTGCAGCAGGTGGCCCAGCACTGAGTCAGAGATGAATTCCAGGAAGCAAGAGTAAACAGTACTCAGCATGCTTACAGAAAAGAGGGACAAGAGCAATATGTAGCTGTGGAGGCAAGCAGGTTCAATGTGTGTTTTCAAAGTGGAGAGATTAAATACACACTTGTTTTGAGAGGAGGGAGAAGCCAAGGCAAATAAAAATGTACATAGAGGAATAGAAAAAGAGGTAAGCAAGCACCAGGGAGAGGAGAAGACAGAATATCTTGTTTTGCTTAACATGTGTATCTATTTTGCAGATCAGAACTGCACTAATTTGGGAAACAGTTTATATAATCCATAAAAATGCATTTTATTAGCCTTTCTTTACTTGAATCACTGACTTCTAAAGAATGAGAACAGCCATAAATGCTATTGTCTCCACAGGCAGCAATTTGAAAATAGAAGATGCATGGTTACACGATAAGTGTATTTTCTTCATAAAAAATGTTTGCAAATCAAGTTTAAAATAAGGGAAAAATAACCTTAAAATATTCCGCACTTCAGAAAATAATAAAATGTCTTCTTATTTTCCCCTGGTAGACCACGCAATGCAGATTACTTTATGCAAGAAGCTAAACGGAAGAAGCATAAAGCAGATGCAATGGTGAGAACATTTTCTTTCCAGTTACATTACTCCAAATAATTTTTGTAATGCAGTTTCTTAATCAGTGCAGTATTGCTGGGGTAATTATAAAATCTATTATAAGGATGGCTAGGCTTGTTAAATTAAGAAATGTTTATATAATCAAATGTTCATAGCCCAATAAACTATGACTTAACAAATAATGACTTACTGAGATAAAGGCCTGGATAAATAAAACTTTCCATTTATCCCTTTGCTTTAATTAGTAGCTATAGTAATGGAGGCTGCGTAAAGGATCCACATACCTATCTTTTCAGTTTAACTAGCTGGCTAGGTCCTATAATTGCATCTCCAAATTTGGTCTGGTAGCTGAGATATTTGTGCTCTTTTTTTAAAGAGCTTTGGCTTTTCAGTGCCAAAAGAATCCTGGTTTCATGGCAGATGTTTCCCAACATAATCAGAAGCACAAAAGGAATCTTTGTAACCCTAGAGGAACACCTAGCACACAAAGTACTGTTGCAACAAACAGATTCTTGACCCTGGATTAGACCTGTCTAAAAATATACCCAGTAAGAAAAAGGGGAATCTGAGGCTATATGGAGCACTAAAGAGATGCTTGTCTTTCCAAACAAATGGATGCAACAAAGTATGCAGTGCTGCAGCAGAGCTCTGCTCAGCTGTCCCTCAGTTCTCTCCAAGGCTGTGTTTGTCTAGCACCACAGATAAGCCAGCACAACATGAGGTCTTTGGGATAGCAGTTTATGGAGTGGGACCTTGCATTAGCATGGCTGCTTTGCAGGTGGGGGTAGCTGCATTCCTGCCTTGCTCTGTCAGACAGACACTTTGCTATCTTACCATCAGGAAAGAAGAAAGGTGGCTCAGAGCAGAGCCTCTGTTTTTTAACCTCTTTTTTTCTCAGCTGTGTAGAATGTAGAAAGGCCAAGAAAGCAGAAGCAGGTCCTTAATTTAGAACACTAACACTGAGTTTTACACTCTACCTGAGTTTATTAGCACAAATTTCTATGGTTTATTCAGTTCCATATTACTCTAAAGTGAGTCTTAAAATCAGAAAATATTGTGGAGAAGTACAAATGGTGCATTTTAGTGTGTTGCTTTAAACAGAATGGAAAGGATCACTTAATATGCAAAGGAAATTCTTAGCCTGGAGAGAAATGTTCTTTATGGTAGACTCCCAGAAAGAGGAGTTGCAAGCATTATTCTCTGCTGTGCCACAAGTTTGCTGCATGAAAGTCACCTAGGCACAGTTTAAATAGCTTTCTATCAGTATCAGGTGGTTGAAATATCCTCCACATTCAGCTTCCCTACATAGTGGACCATCACCTTACTTACACTGTGTGAACAGCCCTTTGCAGGTGCTTCCTCTCCCTCCCTGGCTGTGTAGGCATCCTGCAGAAAATGCCATATTGCCAAAGTGCCTCCAGGCACTTTGAATCACCTTGCTGGGCTCGACACCTCCTACTTTGGCACTGCACTACCCGACACAGGCACTTAGTGTGAGCAGCTTGAAAATTACTCTAAGTCTCTCTGCTCCTCAGTCCCCCATCTGTGAAATTGGGATAATAGCACTTCCACCTGCACTAGAGCATCAGGGGGAGAAATATAATAAAAAGTTTGTGAAGTTCTCTGGTATGATCGCAGTGGGAGTCATATAAGAACCTAAAATAGATTGAAGCTAGTGTGCCATTCCAAAGTTACTATTTAAAATCTTTATCCCTTGGAAAAGAATAAGGTCCATTAACCTTTCACTGTGTGCATCAGATTTCCACCAAATGCATCCAGTCCATTAATGGGCTTTATGTACCGCAGGAGTTCTGACTGAAGGAGAGAGAAGTCAGGACAGAGAGGTATTAGTATGATTCTTCTTTCTCTTCACATCAAAAATGAAATTCTGAGGGCAGATTAGAGTCATGTAAGTGTACACATATGAGCATTAGATGCATATTTGCATATACACTGTTACTGAGGACATGCACGTATATGCATGTAAGTGCACAAATACACACATAAAGTCAAAGAAATATCAAAAATAGGAGAAGAAACGGAGCAAGGAAGGAGGATGGCAGAAGATGCTGAGGGAGCAGAGCAGGTCCTGAAAGAGGAGGAGGATATAGAAAGCAAATTCCTGACAAGAGAAGAACAGTGCTGAACATAGTAGGGATAAAGAAGACAGGAGAAAGAGATGAGCCTTTGTATAAGAGTTAGTAGTCAAAGTATTTAATTCTCTTCTCCTAGTTCACAATATCCATTACCATTCTTTGTTGAGTGATAAAAAACTATACTTGCGAAGATGTGTGAAACCCTTTTTAATGAAAGATGAAAGCTGGAACAAAAGGCAGCATGAGTTTGTGGAATTTCCAGCACTGGAAGAGCTTTGACAAACACTGTTGGGAATGTCCTAGACAGAGCTGACCCTTCTTTGGGTACAAGAGTGTGGAACAAATAATATCTCAGAGCCTTTCTAGCTCTATTTTCTGTATCTTATGATTTTCACTGATGCACAGGGCTTGACGGGTATTAGTTTCTCACAGGAAAAATTGTGAACCTGAAGATACATCAACTTGTGTCAAGTTTACAATATTTGTTGAGAAAATCCCATCAAATGTAACAACATCTTGATGATTACACTACATCTCTGTGTCCTTATTTTTTCTCTCTAGGTGGAGAAGTTCGGAAAGGCACTGAATTATGCAGAAGCAGCACTATCATTTATTGAGTGTGGAAATGCAATGGAACAAGGCCCAATGGAATCTAAATCCCCTTATACCATGTATTCAGAAACAGTTGAACTCATCAGGTAGGAAAATAAGGAGATGACCCCAGGGGTTATTCTGCAAACATGCTCATCTGCATTATCACCTATTTTTGTACATGCAGTAAAAGGGTAGAAGTGAACTCCTTACAAGGGCCTGGTTAGTCATATGTAATGTATATGTATTATCTGTGATTTCTGTGGAAATTAAGTCAAGAAACTGTGAAGAATGGAAAAAAAATGAAAGAAACAAACAAAAACACAAACAAAAAACCCCATAGATTTTCCTATTACTTGAGTTGCAAATTACTTCAAGAGTTTCATGATGTAAGTCCTGAGCTACTCAGTGGAGGAAACCAGTAATCCATAATAACAAAATATTCTCATGGAGTGGTAACTTGAAAAATATTGCAACATGTTTAGGGTGCTGTTTAAAGATTACCTGAAAGAAGATGTGAACAGTGATAGAAAAATGGACACTCAAAGTCCATTTGATACGTGTGCTCCTAATGTAGCCAGTGGAGTCAGGAGTGCAGCTCACCCTAGAGCTACCTCTATCTTTACTCACCTTCATGGCTCTCCAAACAGGGCAGTCTAGAATTCAGTGCCATCCACACTCCCTCTGAAGAAAGTATGTCTCTTAAGTCCTTTTCTCCATTATAGTTGGTACTTAAAATTAATGTTACTGGCAGTGTCATTGGTAGAGAAAACAAAGGTCAAAATCATTGCAGCAGCTGAGGGACCCTGCAAGAGAGTCCCTAAACACACTAGTGGAGAAATCTGCACTGACAGTGACCATGGTATCTTTCCTCAGGAGAATCAACCGGGCAGTTCTTGTCAGAATTAAGCTCATAGGAACTAACACATTTTCATTTTTAATCATATTCATAATAAATTAGGGCTCCTAAAACAAAAGCACTCTTTTGGATTTAGTGTTGATGTAGAATGAAGATTTTTCTCACATGTTAATAATTCCACTGGCATTTTATTCCACTTAGAGCTATCTTCTCATGCATTTCAGTGGATTGAGGCCAGCTTACTAACTGGAAGGTTATTGAACAAAATCAAATACTTTTTTTTCTTTAAGAGAATAGTACATTCCATCTCCACAATTTATCCTTCTTTTTTTTCCATCTCTGTAATTCCTCCCTTCTTTTTTTTTTTGTTTTTTTTCCCCGAAGGCAAAAAGCTCTTTCTTTGTCTGCTCTGTCTTTTCTCATGGTAGTAAATATATTCCTAACTCTGGAAATGAATTTTGCTTACAGATCCATAGCTTTCAATAGTGTGTATAGCTGTGGCCGTGTTGTAATGTGAATTGCTGTTGATCTCAATGCAACTCAGAAAAATAAGTGGTTTGCTAGGTATGCCTGTAGAAACAAAATGTTCGTTCTGAATCTTTGCACAGATATCAGAATTAGAGTTTGAAAGCAAAGGTAAGAAAAAATCTCAAGCAGCTAATCATGGGGAACAGGTATTTTTCTGGAAGTGAACCCAGAAGTGCTGTGTTGTTCTAACCTTGTCTGTTGTTCAGGTATTCAGCTGGAAGCTGAGATTTCCAGAAACCAATTTGTGATTGCATAGCACATACACTCTTGAAACACCAGTGCTACCTCCGTGGATCTTTAATATTTATAGAGTTTGAATGTAATGTCATGTGAACAAAAATAGCTCTGAGCCACATGTTCCCCCTCTGCCGTGCTGTGCTCGGAGGTGCAAATCTGAGTAGACACACTCAGAACTGGCAGGGTGAGGTCAGCACCAGCTTCCAGGCAGGCTGTGTGCCTTCAAACGCTCCAAACCCCTTTCTGCATGGACTCTGTGTAACTGGGTCTCTGCAGCAGCAGAGGTTATTTTGGTAGGACAGTGTCACCTCGCCAGCCAGGCTCCCCTCTGGACTGATGGATGATCAAGGGAGTTCACGGCTGTTTAAAGAGTGCAGGGATGCACTGCTAATGGCAAAACATCTCTGAAACACAACCAGGAAAAACGCATGTATGTCTGGTAACTTGAACAAATATGTATAAAGGGGCAGATTAAAAGACATTGGCCAGCATAGCTCTCTGATCAGTAATATAAAGCTGTCTCAGTTAACTCACATTAGCTTTTTTTCTTTTTGCTTAAGGTATGCAGTGAGACTAAAAACCCACTCAGGCCCCAACGCCACGCCAGAAGACAAACAGCTAGCAGCATTATGGTTAGTAGATCAAGCTTTCCTCAAAAGGCTTATTTTCTGCAGTGAGACAGTACTTGAAAATCAGATGTTGGATGCAGCCCGATAGAATTATGTTCTCTATTGAAATTAAGAGAATACTTTCTTCTCTGGGAAGGTCCAGCCCTTGTATCACTGTACCAAGTCTGCATTCTGTCTCTATAAATAAGCAATTCATACTTATTTATTGACTGTGACAGGTTGGCTATGGTACGTCAGTGTAATTAATTTTTAAATGCCTGATGGTTTGTTGTTTTTATGAGTGATGTACTTTTGTACCAACAGCTCGGTAAGTTCTTTTGTGGCTGACATTTTAGGCTCAATAATCATAAATTATATTTCTATTATATGAAGGGCAATATGGTGATGGGGATAATTAAGCCTCTTGGATTATCTATTGAACTGAGATTTCTAAATATATATGTTAGCACCTTAGATTCTATAGGATGATATCTGATTGCTAGTAAAATACTAGAATGTTATTAAAATCTATTTTTAATTTAATATCTTTGTAGTTAATATATAAAATACCTATTACATGGTTACTGAGTCTCAGTAAGTGGACATTTACAATCAGCAAGTGTGTTCTTAACATCTATTAACCATCTGTTAAAAATCCAAATTAAATGCATCTTTAGCCTCCATAAAGAAAGAGTCCTAATTAATCATCTGTATAAAAAGGAACAAAATATTCAGAGATGCTTTTTTTTTTTTTTTTAATGCCCTTTCTCTGTCACTGTTTTTCTGTGCCATCGGGAGGCCCACAGAATGCATTAGTGGCGATTGCTTTAAAAACGCTTAGGTGGGAAAATGACTAAAGAACGGTTAAAAAAGGACATATAAAGCCATATTACAAAGGCTTGCTGAGAGCTGCCGGAGCGCTTCGGTGCGTGCGGAAGCACATCCAAATTCAGGGAGCCGCTGCATCTGTTCCAGCAGGAGAAAGGTCAGCGCGAGGGAAAGCAGACGGAGCCTTCTCTGGGCGATGAATGGCAATCTTAACTCACCGTCTGCCAGCCAGCAGATGAGCTGACACCATTTGCATATGTGCTGTACCTGTGAAGGTGACAGAGGGAGAGTGATGGTGGCGGCTGCGCGGCCGCCGCATCCCGCGGCTGCTCCCGGCGCCCGGCGGGCGCGCTGCCAGCCCGCCCGCTCCCGGCCCGCTTCTCCTGGGGAGACACTGTCCTCCAGCGGCCACGGCCGGGATTTCACCGCCGCGCTCCGGACACCAGCCGGCCTGGCTCGGCACACAGCCCGGGGTTGGGTGCTCGCAGGGACTATTTGCTAATTCGAGGCGTTCGCTGAGGTGCGGGCAGCTCTTGGGGGAGAGGTGGGGAGCACTCTGCACTTCTGAACTCGAGGCACCTTCTGGTGCTCCGGATTGGCTCCAAGACTAAATACTGCTTTTACAAGCAAGGCCTCTGCTGCCAAAGGAAAAGCAAAACACACTGGGTTTTTGCTTCGAAAGCAGCGTTGCTGTGGGGCACTTTCACGCTTGCCCCAGTTTTCACACTTTTTCAATCCAAAAACCTTGCTGGGAAGAGGTGGTGGTGATTCTCAGTTTGGAAAATAGACTGGCACACCTAAAGCCACTAGCAAAGAAAAGTGTATGTGTCGTGAATACTGACCATTGTGGTACATAACTATAGTCAATAGCCATTACTCTCATTTAATTATGTAGCTTTAAAGGTGTGTGGCACTCTGCAGACTAAGGAGGAGCACAAGGGCAGACAGTACTAGTACAGCACATTGAGTTTTTCAGCCCACTGCTGGTTTCCTCTGGAGTCAAAATCAGGCAAGTGGCTGGGTGGGAATAGCCTCCAGGCTCCAACACAGTCTCTGTGTTGGTTTCCTACAGAGAAGCTTGGCCACTGAAATCTGTGCCAGATCCAAGATTTCCCTTTATCTTAGCCATCTCCAGCTGCTGGAAGAGACCACTGGGTGTATACAAAATATATCCACTATAACTCAAGTTCACTATATTGGCTCCAGGCTATTGCAATAAAGTCCTAAGATAAGGTATCTCAAAAAGCTGTTTATGCATTTGCAAGAAAAAATACCCCAAAAAAAAGTGTATGTTGAGTTCCAGGATGTCTCTTGTCATGGGAGAGGCTTTTGGTCAAGTGTGCAGACTTCAAGCCAGAATGAAAGCCTGGGAGCCCAGACCCTTCTGAGTATATTTTGTTTAGTACCTCACTGGTAGCATTTGTCAGCATGACCTGCCCTGGTTGTAGTACCTAGCTCTGCTCATGAATCCATGGCAAAGTGTGAAGTACTGCCAAATGGGGATAAAAACTGTAAGCAAGGTGCTGTCAGCCTTCCACTCTGTATTAGTCTGAGGATTTAAGATATTCAGTGGGATTTCTGTTCAGGAGTAACCCTTTACTTTCTGCTCTCCCTTATATTCCAGTTACCGCTGCCTGGCCCTTCTGTACTGGAGGATGTTCCGACTCAAGAGAGACCACGCAGTCAAGTATTCAAAAGCGCTTATTGAGTATTTCAAGGTGCATTATTTATGACAGGTTTTTAGATCAATGTGTCTTTACAGGAGATACACCATCTTACTAGAGCAGTAGCTGTCCTGGGATTAGCTTTTCCCCTGTGAAGTCAGTGGTGTTTTACCATAGGTCCCATGGCAACATCTGAGCTCTAGTTAGTTCAGTTATCTTCACAAGGGTCCCTCTTTGAAAAATACACACTGTGACCCTTCAGTCATAAAGGATATTATCAAAGGATAATAAATTAGTTGTACTAACAAACAGGTATTTTCAGATTATTCTTGGTCAATTGTCTAGTGCTATCCATCTGTGTTGTGAATAGATTTTTCAGATTTTGCTCTAAGAATCCCCTTGGAGATTCCATTTCCCATGAATTGAAGACTTTGATCTAGATTAGTCCTCAGATGCAGGCCTACCACTGAGCAGCATGAGTAGGTAGGACAGTGCAGTGGGACATCTTACCCAGGGAACTGTCCAACAGCCCACACTGAGTTCAGCAGGAGTTGTACAGAAGCATTGGAGGGCAGAGAGATCACCTGCCACGTACTTGACATGGCACTGTTGGCTTCCCCTTCCTGCTTTGCTTCACCTGCTACTGCTTCCATTTTTCTCTTCTGACAAGTCCAAGCACTGTTTATTTTGGAAAAGACTGAAAGTCTCTCAAAGTATTTTAATATATTTCCAGGAGTTGAACAGCCATTTGTCTTTGGACACAGGGCTCATTTGTTGGTTTTTTTTTTTTTGTGGACAGAAGAACCTTGAAATGAAAAACATCCATCCTTTGACATTTTGTTAATAAAAAAAATCAAATACAAGCATGAATGCTTATGATCAAATTCTGAACACATGAAGACAGGGAAGGGAATTGACAGATCCGTTATTGTCAAATGGAAATTGAAGTCAATTAAAAATAATTGCTTCAAAAATTTAGCACTATATAATTCAACACATTATGTTTCTCTAACAATTACTTGATTTCAGGGAAAAGAAATATGTGCCTATTGCAGTACTTTATTTTTCTTGACCAGTTCAGAAAATAGCTGTATTAAGAACAGCTCTCAGCCATGTAAAATGTCTCCTGCTAGCAGAGACTGTTTCACAGCAAACACAAAATGGACTTACACTCTACTGTAGCCAAGAAGAGTTTGGTTTTTTGCAGAGCTCCTGATGACACAATGATAGCATAACTCCACATTAGAAAGTATTCTCACCTTTAAAAGCAAAAATGGAAAATACATCCATTTGCTATAATTTTCACTGGAAAACAAGCCAATTCTCCACTCCTTTCATATTTGGTATCTAAAAGCTTTCAAAACCAAGTGACATGAAATGCTGACTGCATTAAGAACTTCCTCACATATTATCAATCAGAGAAAGATTTTAAGTCTTGTCTGCAGGGAAAATTAGACACACTTTTCTTTTAGAAAATAAAAAAATACTACTTAAATCTCCTTTAGGTGTTTTATTTCCATTATTAAAAAAAATGCAGCAGAGAATTAAAAAGAAGGCACAGATATTCAGGGGCCAGATACATAGGAGAGCATAAAGAAACCAGGAGAATGGGTTGCAGTAAGGAAAGTAGGATAAGAGATGGTCCCTTACAACATTATACTCTTTAGAATCCTTACCCCCACCTTTCTGGTGCAGAACTGAGAGGAAGCTGAAGCAATATCCCTAAAACATGAGAAAAAAGGTGCGTGGGAAGTTGTACAGTAAGGCAGAGGTTGGTTGCATTTATAGTGGAAGTGTCCTTGAGTCCAATTTTCAAATTTTCCTGCTTACAGCTGTGTGAGTAAACAACAGGTACTCAGTTTCCATTACACTAGAAAGATGAAGACAAGTAGTTCTGAGAGAGATCAGAAAAGAAAGGGGGGGGGAGGAAAAAAGCATCTATTCTGTAGCAGGATCAAATGTTGAGGATTCCCGGGTTGGTTCTGTTTAAGATGGTCTTTGAGAAATTTTCCTTTTTTATCTTTTCACACCTTAGCTTTTCCTGTCAAAAGAGAAAAAAAAAAAACAAAACAACAACAACAACAACAAACACAACCTCTTAAGGAAGAGTGTCCCACAAGGGGACACTCCAAAGCTTATTTTTTCATCCCACATACCTGGGACATAGAAGACCCAGTGTCAAAATGCAGGAAGAATTACAGGGTATACATAGCACTGGTATGATCACTGCTAAAATACAGCCAGTGTTGGGGTGCACATAAAAGATGTGGAAACCCAAGAGGCAGTTCAGATGACATATTAAAACTGAGAAAACAAACTTTTTCAAAGAGAGGCTTAGGAGATGTGTCCAGTTTAGTGCTGAATGAGTTAAAAGATCATTGTGTACATGGAAACAGAGCTGATAATTTGCAAATTACATCTGGTTTTGTTGGCTTTGGACCAACAAAAGCCAAAAGCTAGCACTGAAGTTAGGAAGATTCAATCTTGAAACTGTGAAACAGCATTTGTTTTTCGAATTGTGAGGCCTGCTAAACATAGAACAGAACACAGAAGAACAAGGAGGATAAATAGTGTCTAAGTATTTCTATATGGCTACCTGTCCTTTTTAGAAGGAATAAAATAAGATAAATTTTAATAGTAATTTAGCTTCTTTTAGAAGTGCCATGATTGGTAGAAAACAGACATTGCAGACTGTGTGCACTGCAGGATTACTCCTGGCCTTGAAATCCATGAACATCTGAAGCCCTTTGATTACCATTTTCCTTCCTAAGCCATGAGAGACCAAGAGGTTTTGTACTGCTGGTACTGCTGGTACTGCTTGTAACTCCTGCAGTTTGCAACACCTGCAGCCTTGCATTTAAAACAGTATCCATAAACAGACCTCAGGCTGTAGGACTTTGGTCTCACATGGATGTCAAGAAGAGAGGGCTGTTCTCCAGCACACAATTACCTGCAGGTTCAGCTTCAGGGGAGAGCGCAAGGAGGTTGCCTTCCTCTGAAGAATCAGACTGGTCATTGCTGAATGTGAGATCATGGATGGGATGGACTAGAAAAGCTTGGTTTCTTAGACTTCTTTCTCACAGGCCTAGGACTAAATCAGCCACTTGGGGTGACTGAGGGGTGGAGTTTTTCCACAGGTCAAATGGTCAGGAACCAGTGACTGAATTCCTTCCAGCTCCTAGAGTTTTAATTACTAAAATAATTTTAGTTATCCAGTCTCCGTTACTGCTGACACCTGAATTTCTCCTGCTCTGTAAATACAGTGCTTGTACAAGGTAGTCTCTCCTCAAGCAATGAAATTCTTTAGTCTAAGCACAGTATACCAGAGAGAGTCTTAATGACTCCAGGTATACAAGAGACCACACTAAATGATCAAATGGCCCCTTCTGGGGTTCTCTGGGGAATCCTTCAGCTATGAAAACCACCAATCTACATGGGTAGTCTCTCTGACCTTGTGAATGCTGCCATGTTTGGACCAAGGGGAACAGCTCCACAAGGAGTAATCATGAGCAAGATTTTTGAGCCTGGTGGTTAAAACATCCACCTGAGCTGCAGATCCTCAGATTCACATCCCTATGGATGCCAGGCTGAGCAGATTTGCACAGTCTTGCAGGTCCTAGGGGAATGACATTTGTCACTGGGGGCAAGAGAGTGGGAGGAAATCTTTCTGATTTTCTTCATCACAAGAAATTCCAGCCTGAACTTTACAAAAAGTCTTGCAGCACTTTTTTTTTCTGAATTCCCAGGATTTCTTTGAAAAGTTTCCATTTCACCTAATGTTTTTCTGATCAGCCCCTATGCCAGAGTGTTTAAAAGACTATGTTTCAACTCTGTTCTGCAGCACTGCTTCATCATAACATCAAACTAGGCTGACTGGGTTTATTGCATCATGAGATGCAATTGCATAATTTTCTTTAAATTTTTGTACTTTAATGTTTTCATTTTGTAGTCTTATATAAATTATATTCATTGTGAATTACTCTTTCCTTTCCAGAATTCATCAAAAGCTGCCCAGAACCCATCTCCTTGGGGTGCCAGTGGAAAGTAAGTTGCACAGAAACTTTTATCAGATTGGCAGTTAGAAATAGTATATTTTTACTTGTGGTATGTTCTGATACTCTTGTGTTTTTAATCCCAACACCTTTTCAATAACTGTATTAANAACTGTATTAACACTGGTTTCTAGGAGCACAGGAACTCCATCACCTATGTCCCCTAGCCCTTCTCCAGTCAGTTCTGTAGGATCCCAGGGGAGCACGGGGGCTCCTTCCCCATCTCCTATCATCAGCATCCCACAGCGCATTCATCAGATGGCTGCCAACCACGTCAGCATCACCAACAGCATCCTGCACAGCTATGACTACTGGGAGATGGCTGACAACCTGGCCAAGGAAAACAGAGGTGAGCGAGGCAAGGCAATGGACTATTCTAAAAGACTGTCACATGATTTGGATCAGGAAAATAACTATTTTGATATGAAACCTGTCTGTAAAGTAGGACTGCAGAGATTATTTCTTTCTTCAGTCTGCTCTCGTCTATTCTAAAATAGCCCAAAAAGGCAATTTTGATAGCTGTCTTGCTCAGAAGAGTTGAGCCAGGACTTGTGACAGACAGGTCACAGACTTGGCTGTGAGTAGCACTTGCTACTATCTGTGCATTCTAGAGAAGAAGGTTTGTGGGAGGTAAAACAACTTCCTGCCCCCAAAGCCATGGAGCTGCATGGGATGTGTTTAGCCAGACCACATCAAAAAGCAGGAGCACACCTTTCTGCAGAAGGCATGAACAGCCTCTAGCCCTCCCCCATCCGTAGCAGACACAGATTGGAACAAGGTGCCTGCAGCAAACTTCTCTCAGGTGAAGTGTTTCCATGAGCAAATGCCTCAGCATCTGACTTGATGGTGAAGTATTCCTTGGTTTTCAGGCTAATTTGTGTATTTAAGGCAGGGACATGGGCAAGATCCCAGTCAAAACAAGGGCACCTAAGTGAAGGTATCTCCCACTGCAGTTGATGGAGCTTTGTTCAATACAAACACCTGTTTAGTCCACCCTGAGAGGGAGACAGGGATACAATTCACTGAGGTATCCTTACCTAAACTGCCACTCCAGAACTCTCCTGCACATCCTGTGTTAGACCTGCCAGTCCAGGCTGTAAGTATCAACTCCCTGACAGCATCTCAAATGGGCTCTACCTGCCTCTGGGTAGACAGCTATGTCCCTATCCATGGCACAGGGGTTGGAACTGGCTGATCTTTAAGATCCCTTCCAACCCAAACCATTCTGTCATTCTAAGTCCTGACTGGCTAGTTAGTCAACTTTCTCTTTAGGCCAGATTGGCTATGTTGTACAGGCCTCAATTTCTCTGTCATGTTAGCTTAAATATCTAGCATATCACAAATGTGTCATTGGACACTTGTGTGTGGACCTTTTGATCTACTTGTCCTCAATCTCAGAATAAATCTTGCCCAGAGTCTGTTTGCTTTATCAAGACTCAATGGAAATTAACGAAAAGCAAAGCTGAAGAACTCACTGCTTTGTTCTTAAAAAAGAAAATTGTTGTGCATTAGCCTGTAACATCATGAACCACGGGGCTTTAAAATTAATCTTACCAGCACTATACTTTCATTCGCATGGAATGTTCAGCCTAGCTCAATTTGCAAGAGAATAAAATCTGTTAAAGGGTGACAAGTAGCAAATAGAGATTCACCCTTCTGATGCTGAAATTTTTTTTCCCTGCAGATTTTTTTAATGACTTGGACGCATTGATGGGACCTATCACCTTGCACAGCAGTATGGAGCATTTGGTTCAATACACTCAACAAGGACTTCACTGGGTGCGGAATAGCGCTCACTTGTCATAATGACTGTGTGCCATTCACATGGACAGTATCCCTTTCATGGATAATTCAGTTATTCTGGACACTGTGCTACAGAAATAGTCAGCTACAGCATTGATCCAAACAAAGGTGAATATTTCTTCAATATTGAGCAAAATTCTTCTGAGTGTAGACATGTATTTGCGCATAGGTACAATATACAGTGATGTCTCTTCAGAATGAATTGTTCTGATCACTCTCCAAACATTTTCATACACTAGAAATACTATAAAAAACTGATCTTAATGCACAAACATACCCTTTCTATTCTTGTACTGAAAAACTCAGAAACCAAAATCTTATGGGTTGATTAAACCAAGTGCAATAAGCACAGATCCCTATTCAGGAAAGCTCTTAACTTTAAGCTTATAGTGAAATCCTGATGACTTCAGCAGAGCTGAAGCACATACACAAGGGCTTTCCTGAACTGGAATGAATGAGAGCAAATCATAGGCATGGAGAATTTTTAGTGTGAGCATGGACACGACACAGAAGTTTCCATATTAATGTGCCATCTCCCTGTTACTTCTCCACCGGAGCACAGAGAGGAGTTGTGTAGTCCGCATTAAGTCAGATAAAGACAGCATTCCTTCATGTGCAATAAGTTTCAACAAATTGCATGCATTTCTTTATCTCCTATCTTTTAAAATAACTTTATGTCTCGTTCAGCTCCACACCAACAGTGCAACCTACAGTATCAAGCAAAAGGAAGGCCTGAAAACAGATATGCTGATAGCAAGAACTTAAAAGAGATGGTGGAAAATTGCATTCTGTTACTGACAGTAAATAGATAGGCAAAAAAACATGGCAAACAGTAATCCACTTAGGAAGGAAAATGTGTTCATTTTGGCTGCACACACAGAAAGGCAGATATTTATAACAGTTGTTGGCTTTGCATGGGAAGGCTTCGTCTTGCAGATTCTGACTTTTATATCTTTTACATCTAGCAGAAGCTTGCAACATTTTCTTCCAGGCTGTATGGGAGCATTACATGCAATTTCTTTTATTTGGGAAGCTGAGTTTGCTGCTCATCAGGCTAAGAACTATTTCCTATCATAATCCTCTCACTCTTCATGCATAATCCTCAACTAGGCTTTAACGCTTCTTGATTTATGGGATGTTTTCAGTTCCTGTTGACAGGCTGTGTTTTTCATGCCAGAAAAATTAATCCCACAATAACTGGAGTTTAATTTGGGTCAGATGAGGTCAAGGCCAGTTTATATCAACTGTGCTTGCACTCTGTGCATTTTTGTTCATTTGCAGTGGTTTTCACATATTTAGGGGTTTTTTTCTATATTAGAAATATTTTTTTTTGCAATCAAATTTGCTGCCTTTTCTCAAATCAGCAGCTCCAGTGACTTTCAGTGGACTGTTCTTGTCCAAGTCATTAGTTGAACCCTTTTACTGTTATTTTCTAACCTAATTTGCTTACATATTAAGAAAATGTGAGTACAAAATACACTTTCAATAAAAGATACAAGTAGAAGTAGCCACTGATACAAATGGTTGATTAATTGGTCCTTGCTGCCTTTTTTTCTGTCCCCCATTTTTGAAGAGCTGCATTTTGAAGAAAAGATGCCAAACAATATGGC
>VZTT01012830.1:28803-50913 GCA_013400855.1 Buphagus erythrorhynchus | reverse complement strand
TCTAAATTTACCCTCTTTCAGTTGAAAACTGTTTCCCCTTGTCCTGTCACTACAGGCCCTAGTAAAGTCTTTCTCCATCTTTCTTATAAATCCCCTTTTTGTACAGAAAGACTACCGTAAGATCTCCCCAGAACCTGCTCTTCTCCCAGGTGAACCCCAGCTCTCACAGCCTGTCTTCATAGGAGATATGCCCCATCCCTCTGACCATCTTCATGGCCTCCCCTGGATCAGCTCCAACAGGTCCATGTCTTTCCTGTACTGGAAACCCCAGAGGTGCACGCTGCACTCCAGGTAGGGCCTCACAACAGCAGAGTAGAGGGGAGAATCACCTCCCTCAACCAGCTGGTCACGCTTTTTTAGCTTTCTGGGTTGCAAGGGTTACATTGCTGGCTCATGTCTAGCTGCTCATCTGCCAGCACCCACAGGTCCTTCTCAGCAGGACTGCTCTCAGTCAGTTCATCCTTCATCTGTATTGATACTGGGGCTTGGACAAACACAGGGATAGGACCATGTAATTTACCTTGTTGGGCTTCATTAGGTTCACATGAGGGTCTTCTCCCTCAAGGTCCCTCTGGATGTTGAGATCCCTTCCTGCAGTTCTAGACATTTTGTTCCTCAACTCCATCTCCCAGCTTGCAACATGCAGGACAAGGTAGAGTTGAAACTAGTCACAGGAAAAAGGTGAAAGGCAGTGCAGAGCTGCTCCAAGAGTTCAGGACCTTCCTGCTTTCTTCTCACTTCCACCCCATCTGTGGGACTGTCATCCACCTTCTCCCATTATTTCTAGCAAGAGAATTTGGTTCCCTCTTAAGGAAGGACAGTGAGTGTTGATGAGTCCATGCACAGTTTTTTACAGCTCTTCTCTGCAGGGAAAAGCAAATGGGAGGGACCAGTAAGCTGGAGACCAAAAGCCCTCAGTGCTGGTGACTCAAGTATTTTGTGTGAAACAGCAGTGCAGCTGGAGGGGTGCCAGCAGCATCTCCTGGCCCAATGCCTTGGCCTGACTGTGCTACCAATCCACTTGAGTGAGTTTTGCCACTTCATGGCCCTGCAGTAGAACCAGCGGGAGCTGGTGGTCTCTCCTGTACAGTGACCTTCTTTAGGCCATGGAGGATACACAGTCAGCCTCATAACAATTCACTGGGGTTAAATAGGAAAAGAAGGTGGAATGAGGGAGAAAAAATTCTGATTTAAACACAGAAGTTGGAAATCACCTCATCTTGCACTGAAGGTCTAAAATAAGCGCAATGAATCTCATGCTAGAAATGCTGGTTTGTTTCCACTGGCTAAAAAGGGTGTTTAGATAACGAGCTCATACACAGAGGTGCTATAAATCCTATCCCAGGTTTATCATCATACCTGTTGCTAGCAGGAATGCTTGATGAAATTGGTAAATATCTCAGGATGCACTAAGGCAGGATGGGGCTGAGATCATGTTGGGAAGGAGCACATATGCAGGAAAATAGGTATGTGGTAAATACATTTATTTCTCAGATGTTTCAAGCATATGTTTCAGACTTGGACCACCTCTTGACCACTCTTTAATTTACTAGGCCTAAATCCAAAGCAGATCCTTGAGAACTGAATGTGCACCTTTTTCTATTAAGATTACTGGAATATCAAGAAAATACATTTTACAGTTTACTAAACACTTGCAGGCACTTTTTCCTTATGTTGCCTGGAAGTAGAGCTGGCCTCCTTTAAACAAGGAGAAAGTTTTTCTATAGATGACAAAAGAGATGAGATTGGCTGTGAGCCCAAGTGAGGCCAATATTACTCTTTTTATGGAAATTCAACAGCATTTTTCAATTAATTATGTGAAAATGGGAATTTTATCCATGACGAACAGCCTGTAGGCCACACAGGGACACCTAAAGCTTGTGGTCTGCCAGCAGACCAGTAATCCCACAGCAGCTCTTAGGGCTGGCTTCCCTTGCTGTTGGTGGAGGCAGAAAGAGCATTGCTGTGTCAGGAGCTCCAGAGCAGCCAGGTCAAGGTGGGCTTGCAGTGCCATTGTCTCTTTCTATGGATGGCAACAGGAGGGGCAGGAGCCAAAGCAGAGGAGCCAGGGAGTGTGAGAATTGCTCTCTGGGCAGTAATCCCTGGTCCTCCTGTGCAGGGGCATTGTTCCGTGCTGACCGTGGCAGATGGAGATGATAGCCAGAGTAAAAAATCGTGACTGCACACACATACTGCTTTTGGCAACTCCCTGCCTTCCTGGGCATATTATTTATGGAAACCTGGACTGCAGTGGTGTCTGCTGGCCAGTGCCATGTTGCAGTAGGCACCCTACAGAGACTCTCTGTGCAGCTGCCACCATGCAGAAGTCAAAACCAAACCACACTGTGGATGGGTGAGGGAAACAAAAGTGTGGGGAAGACAGTACAGGATGGGCAGAATAACAGGAGGCTTACATTTGTCATTACTTCTCCTGCCAGTTGGAACAATCACAGGGTTCCCTCCCCATTTCCCATGCTGCACATAGCACCAGTGGCTGAAAAGGCAGCATGGCAATCCCAGTGTGGGATCAGCTGTTGACTGGCAGTGCAGACAGCACACGACAAGGTATTGGTGCATTGCAACTCTTCCCCATCTCCCTTTTCACACACAGAACTCCTGAGCAAGGTTCCCTGGCCAGGTGAGGTATGCAGAGACCAGTTTATGAGTAGAATTATTTTTGTAACAAAACACAGAGGTTCATTTCCATATTTCATTTATAGCAACAAACGTCAGCGGATTTTTTGTAAAATTATTCAAGGTGAGATGGCTTTGTTTGCAGCTCATAAAATAACGCTCATGTTGCTCTCTGAGTGTGTGCTACCCAAGGCCTCCCCCACCCTGCTACAGCAGTTTATCTTTCTGCTGACCATAATCCCACATTATGTCCCCATACAGCAGGCAATATTGTTTACACAGGTTAATAAACGGAGTATTCTGTACAGTAATTTATGCTGTAAAGTATGTACATATATCACAGTAGCAGTCACAAATGCTTTAAACTGCCTTATTTATTAGATTGGTTAGCATTTTCCCCCTTGCTCCAGAATACTTTAAATTATTTTTATCTTTTGCATTAGGTAATTTTTTAGTTGCTGCATTTTGACCCAATTATTGAAGAAAAAGTTTTTACAATAAATATCTAAAATTTACATAGAAATAGCAAATTCAATGCCCATCCAACTAATATAGCTCTGATTATGATTACAAATAAATATGGTATACTCTTATCTGTGTATCATAGTATATGCCAGAAATCATATTTCACTTGTGATCGGTACGAACAAGAGCTTTAGTAACTTTCACCTATTTCATTCTTCCATTGTGAGACAAAAATTTAATAAACTACTTAATGTACAATGTCCCCCGCGAGAGCCCTGGTCTTATTCCTCCCTCAGGCAAAACTCACATTGGCTTCAGTGGGAGATTTACCTAAGTACAACATAGAGACATTACAAAAATAAATACATGGCATATAAACAGTACTTGTGCTTTGTAGTCAGTCCGTTCCTCTTTAGTGAGAAACATAGGGTAAATGCTACATCTGTAATTTTCCTCTGTCTCACTCCTTCCCTTCTGCTGTCCGAGTAAAAATTTGGGATTTAAAACCAATTGTATTTGTTCCATTCGCTCAAGAAAAATAGAAATATTTCGGGGATCAGTTCCAAGCCAAACTAGAAAGTAAAAGAAAATGTTGCTTTTGTTTATTTTCATGTTAAATTATGTTACGCAATTAAACAGGATAATGCATACAAAGGCAATGAAATTACTAATTACTTGTTTTACTGTTTGGAGATTTTGCTATGTCCACAGTTCATGTAAAACTCATGTAGCACAGTTTCTGGGATGGTGAAAAATCCTACTGTAATGTAACAGAATGAGCCTTAAGGATTTGTAAGAATAAGCACTTTTATATTAAAAAGCAAATATTAATTCATCAGTAATATTACTTTTTTAATGTGACAATAAACCATGAAATCAACATCCTTCTGTCTCAATTATGCCTCATCTGTCTCTTTCTTAAACCTTTTTCTAAGGGAAGCAATTGCTTGGTTTTGTGTCACAGCTTTTGAATCCCATCACAGACACCTGTGTTCCTGCCTTTCACCTGCCCTCACCCACACTTCCTTCGTGGGTGAGCTTATGAAAGCTTTGTCCAAGGAAGGAGGAAAGGCTCTTTCATTGCAGCAGATCTCAGTAGCAGGGCACCAGTTTAACTGGGGTGTCTGGCAGAAAAAAGATGTGAAAAGAGGCAGCTCTCTGGGAAAAGGAGAGCAGTCACTGCCACATTTTAGTGAGGTGTTGGATGAGCACATCACCAATATGTACTTTTCTCTATGCAGATGTAGGAAACAAGCCCCTGTACTTAAGACCAGTAACATCTGTAAGTAGTGCCAGAGCCAGCCGCAGTTTCAGCAGTTGCAAAGCAGCAGTTCACAATTTACAGCCAGTATTATAATAAAACCACAAGAAATACAAGTCACTCTCCAGCCTACCTTCCCCTGTCCTCATACACACACACAACGTTTACCAACTATTTCCCAATTCCTATGGCTTCTTCCCACACAGGATTGCCATCTCTCAGGAGTACTTATTCCATACTTAGGCCAAAACCTAAATGCTGCTGTTTTAACACAGCCATTTTGCAAGTGGTGGAGTCTTGTGGTTTTTTTCTGCTCGATCAATACCTGTGGAGTCAGGGGCTGGACATTTTCCTACTTCTTACTGGAGAAGACATATTTTTCCAGGCAGCATCTGACAGCCAGGGCAGGTACTGGTAGAACATCTCAGGTGCACAGAAAAAAAGACCAGACAGTGTTCTGCACTTTGATGAGTCACCACCATACACAAACCTGTGCATTCAATGGACTATAATCATCACAAGCTGAAGCACATAAATGGAGAGCTTTGGTCCTGAGGGTGGAGAATGGACTTCAGGAAGTGAATATGACTCATGATTGGCTGACACATGGCATTGCTGCTCCTGATCACTGCTGGGAGACTGCTGCTGGGACTGGAAAACAGGCAAAGAATGGTCTCCCCAAGCACTGCCTGCAGCAGCTGAGGATCTGATGAACCATACACAGAGGGATGGTTCCACATAGCTGTGTTTCTAAGCCCATCAAGGCTCAGAGTGAGCCCACTGCTATCTCCCACACCAGTCCTACACACCAGTCAGGTTCATTAACTTCTGCCAGTTAATGAAGCTCCTTGTTTTAACACTGCTTCTTCCCCTGAACACTTGGCTGGTAATCCTGAAAAATATTCAGAATATGCAGAATTTTACTTCCTGACTTGCTCCTCCTAAACTTCCTCTTCTCAGTGTAATTGAAGGTCAGGAAAGAAATTAGGCACTGCTGAGCTAAAGACCTGGAGGGCCCATTACAATGATCTAGTCTTACTTCCCAGGAAAACACAGGCCATAACATTTCATCAAGGGATTTCTTTATGAAAGGCTAATAACTTGATGAAGAGAAGCCTAACCTTTTAAGGCACCCAATCTTGATTTAAAGACAAGAGCAATGAAGAATTTACCACAGCTCTTCAACTCTCATTTGCTAAAAATTCTGCCCCAGTGCAACCAAGTGCAAAGTCATACAGAAAAAAAAAAAAAATCTCTCAAAATCTGAAGATGGAATATGTGTTCTGAAAGGGGAAAAAAACTGGGGGAACTTTGCATTTTAAGGGGAGTTTCTGATCCTAATTTGAGAAATGTATGCACGGACAGTAGTATTTGCTATTCTGAAATTAATTAGTCTGTGATCTTGTTCACTGAACTTGCAAGCCCACAAGACAAAACACAAAAGGAAGCATTGCAACAAGTCCTGCTGAAATGCAGGCCCTGTCATCATACTTGCACACTTGCATCGAGCTCACATTCATAATAACATGACTCTTACATTTACTTTAATTTAAAAATAGGAACCAGCAGCACATCTCAAGGTTCCTTAAAATGAAAGCCAGGCCACTCAACTGCCTGGATAGAGATTATTATCTTAAAATCTCCTGTCCTATGAGGAATTACAAGTCAGTAGAGATGTACTGTTACAGTGTCTCCTAGGACCATTTATGCAACTCCTGACAAATGTGAATTGAAACTGATTTGATATTCTGCAATCATTTTTCAAACACCAGTGTTACAAATCAGCTGTAAGAAGCTAAGGTTACATATGTCAAGAAATGTGACTTGAGAGCACATATGCCTACATGCAGTTTAAAATAATGGGGAACACAGTCCTATAGATACAGATCTTTCTTTCTCTTTTCTTTTTCCTGCTCCCTAGGAAAAAAATGTATTAGTCACACAGTACTATGGATTGCTTATGATTTACAAATCCATGCAGGTAGGAAGGAGAATGAACACTAAGAACAAGGAGTATACGTATTTTGGAAAACCACTAGGGAAAGGATACCCATCTTTAAAAGATGTCCCTGAGAGATACTCCTCTCACTGCTATCATGCTTCTCCAAAAGTACTAAAAGCAAGCTTTTGCAGCCATGTCTGCTTAATGGTTTAGGCATTGTTAGAAGACACATCGTTTCAGGTGCCTGTGATCTGGATGACTTGGATGAAAACCTTCACTTGAGGGATGAGCTCCTGAATCCAGCAGTAGACAGAAGTGCCTAAGCAGGGCAATAATCTCCAGTCCCTTCTAAATCATCAGCCTGTGATGCAGGGCCCCAGACAAAACCTTCCATCCAGCTGGATTAAGAAAAGTACATTCCTACAGGTGTTCTTCAGGGTACCAAGCAAATCTCTTAGGAAACGAGTGAACCAGGCAATAGTTCCAGGTTGGGGGGTTTTGTTTTGTTTGTTCTGGGGTTTTATTTGCAGGCCAATACAGCAGGATTTTTGCTACAACCTGAAAGCAAGCCTTAACATAAACAAGCCCTCGCTCAGGAAGAGACCCCACTTTGAGCTGCCCATTGGGATCAAGTACTTACTTGTAATACTGATGTTTGAAAAATGAGCACAAAATCAAAACAGCAGAAACTCACACTCCCAAGACAGGTTCTGCAGTCCCCCACCAGCCACAGTACACCCTCTGCCAAGGGCCTGGGGCCTGTTCCACCACAGCATGTGTGATTCATCTTTATGTCATTCTTTCATGTCGAATACTAGCAGCAGCAGAAAAAAATTAACTAGGTTTAATGGTTCTTTAATGTGATTAACAGAGTAGTACTTAGTGGCATCCTAAACTCACTGATGAACCAGAGAAAAAAGAAAGAGGAAGCTAAGAGTGATAAAAGTTCTTTAAATTTCAAGGATACAAAATATAAACAAAGTGTAATCTGCTTCTGCAAGTGAAGGCAACCTGGTTAATCTGCAGTGAATTGTTTTTATAGCTCTCTTCATGACGCAGAATGGACTAAAAGCTTAAAAATAGGTTTAGATGAGGCAGACATAATTTTTTCTTGTTTCATCAGAATATAAACTTTGATCGGAGAGGGATTTAAATATCTAGGCTTAGGTCATCTAACAAGCTTGAGCTAATAGTTTCTAATCAAAACAAGGTATTCTTTGCTGTGTATGAAGTTATTTGAGCTAAAACACTGCAAGAGTGGAGGATTTAAGCTTAAACGCTGTAAATGAGGTATACATGAAAATTTATTTTGTATTGGCTCCTTTAGATCAGGCTCACAAAAATCATCATCGTCATCATCAGACAAAGCCACAAGATGATACAGCTGTCCTGTCTGTTTCCAAGCATAAGACAGGGGTAAATTGCTACCCCCTTCACATGCCTTCATAAAGCCCCTGTAAAAGCATGAATAGGTGCTTTGAGATGATAGAAGGCAGTTGGAATCCTGAAAGCAATCCAAAATTCTCTTTTGATTATACATTTATCATGCATGCTTTCTGAAAATTTTGCACTAAAGAAACAGAAGTGACCCAACTGAGTTTGCTTCTTCAGTTCAGCTATTCTATTCACCTTTCCATTTGCCTTACCAGCGCCAATTTAAAACATGTCGGTCAGGCACAACTGGCTTATAATGAAGAGATGACATTTGGATTACATTGCATTTATTAAAGTATTATTGAAGTAAGAAAAAGATTGTACTAACAGGTAGCTTCCTAATTTTAAGTAGTGTTGCAAATTGTCCACTATCCTAGTTGCCCTCTCTAAAATAACTGGATAGATCCTAATTCTGCTACAGCTCCTTTTTGAACAAGATCACAGAAAAAAAAGCTTTATGGATTTCAGCACAAAGTATCCCAACCTCAGCATTGAATCCCCTCAGCAGCATTTTCCCAGATAATATTCTTCAGATTACTCCTGAACATGACTCAATCAAATTCAAATTCACTCACAACTTCCTACCTGTGAGAACTTACTTATTTCCAAAATTACGTATTAATATGAAGGACACCTTGGTTTGTCTAGCCAACACAGCAAAACAGCACTGTAGTATGAAGTAGGCTGAAAAAATAAGAAACACTTGAAAGTCAGTTCCTTTTTCTGCTTCCAGAATGTTTGGAGTTTTAGTTGTAGAAGACAGAACTATGCAAACAGGGCCCTCATACAAAAACTATGGCCCACAACGGCTGCACAGGAGAGGAACCTTCCAAGTCAGAACTCAAAGAAAGCTTTATGCACTGTCGTAACAGGACAGGAAGATAATCTATTTAACTGAGATGCATTTTAGTGCCTGGCTCCCCTGACAGCCCTGGAGGTCACTGTCTAATGCTGCATGAATCATCTGTGACTTTCTGTCACGGTGGTGAGCAGTGGTGGAGTGCCGCGACCTTCTGGAGAAGCGTCCTGAGAAGGACGTCCTCGAGGCACAGGCACGTCCTCGCTCCCGGGTGGAGTGACCAGCTCTTTTGTAAGTCCCCACTTCAGCTGACGTTGGAGGAAAGGACGGGAGCCACGTGTGGTGATCCAAGGCGAAGTTTATTGGTCTTCTTCCTCAGAGGGAACCAGGGATGAATGAGCTCGAGGGGTCTGAGGGAGCAGGGTTGATATAGGAAAGCCAGGGGGCGGGGTAGAGCATCTAACCAATCGTCTGAGGGTGCAGGGGCGGTACGAGGGGAGAAGGGCCAATAGGATACAAGCAATTTACATAAAACAGGGAGGCATGCTGGGAGTAACCTTATTGTAACCACTAACTGTGGGAGTGCCTAAGGACATTCCCTCCAGGGGAGAGAGGCAGACTCTTTTACTGTTAGGCTTTCGGCCTCCACAATTTTCCAAGGAGCAACTCCCACAAGCAAGAAAGCACAGCCAGAAAATGAGTGCCTCAATACTACAGCTTTTAGCACATACAAACACATCTAAGGTGAAGCAGTTGTGGCCCTTTTGATATGGAAGACACAAATTGGCTCTGATTGAGCTACAATTCCATGTAGCAACTCCACATACCAACCTGGGCTGTGTGGGTTGGAAGGCATACACCTCCTGCTAAATATCAAGGGGAGGTCCACCTTCATTGTGCTGCTTGTGCTCTCAGACCTAGGTACATCTTACAGGCATAGCATGGAATTCCAGATGACCCTGCCTTACTACTCTTCACAGCATCTTGTATGTATTACCAGAAAACTAGACTTTTAGGATGTCCTGAATGACTACAAAGAGGTAATAATAGGAAATCTTGTAGATTGGCATGGAAAAGCTCTTACTGTGAAGACAGCATGGACAGTGTGGGCAATGCATGTCAAATCTACTAATACATAAAAAGGAAGTCACAAATAGCTTAAGGATGGCATAAAACCAGACAGATAGAAAAAGGAAGTATTGAAAAGCCTTTTTCAATTAAGGGTTAGACCTTTCTTCTTGAAGTGGTAGAAAAAAGGGTTTAGGAAGGGGAGATAAGGTCAGGTTACTGGATAATGCAGTCTTCCTGGGTGGCAAAATATCTGCCAAATGAAATGAAATGAGACAGCAGGAATGTTAGAGATGCCAGAGAGGAGCTGGTTACAGTAATTAAGGTCTGAGGTGCTGAGCTCAGCACCAACTGCCTATAAAACAGTACAGACAGCTCAACCAAGACATCTGACCAGGGTACAGCTGCCACCCACACAGCTAACAAGATATTCAGCTACTCAGCCAGCACTGAATTCTCCTCTGGCATACTGTCCATGCCTCTCCCCAAGCTCTAGAAGATCCTGCAGAGACAAATGGAGGTCAGAGAGTGAGAATGAGACTGAGCGAGTTGGGGGTCAGAGGGTGTAAAGGTAGAGGCAGAGACTATCATCAGAAGAGATTGAAAGAAATGAGATTTGTTTATCTCAGAAAAGAGGCAGATAGGAAGGCACACAGTAAGATAAAATACCAAATACTCTAGAGAAGAAATATCTGACATTTTTCTCTAACTTGCTGCAGAACGCAAGAATAAAGGAACATTCAATGAAATGAAGACCTCATGCATTCAAAGCCGATCAAATGAAATTCTCTTTCACATAATGTGTAATTGGACAGTGGAAGATATCACCACAGGAAGCACTGAGGTCAAGAACTGTGCAGGATTCAAAGAAGGATTGGATGGCTATATGGATCACAGGAATATCCAGTCAGAACAATTATGCTAAACTTTGGAAAAGGTAAAAAGACAGGTTTTCAGAATTTAAGCCAGTACCTGACTACAGGAGAATTAAAATTAGGTTTCTGTAAGGGTGGATTATTTCACATCTTTCTCGGAGGTCCTTCTGTCTTCTTTGCAAGAAGCTGATGCTGTTCTCTTTAGGCCAGAACATCAGTCTGCATGAACTACACAATTTCTATTTTCCCACTTCCAAATAAGCTTTAGAGGCACTGAATAGCTTTGTGTGGCTGCAATAATGTCAGCAAATTCAAACCCTCCTTTTTTTCACTAGTGATACAGCCATGGCACCACCTGCAGTTAATCAGTACAAGGTGTTTTTATCTCAATTTCCTTTATCATAATGTGGCTACCACTATGGAGCTGCAGCCTTGTAGACATGAGCGACAGCATTTGCTATCTCCCTCACCTCACCCCAGAGACAAGTTCAGTCTTGTCAGCTCCTTTCCACTGTCTTGTATTCCCTCTTACAGAAGAGGCAAAACTTGATCAGGACCTAAACTTAATCCAGTAGCAAGCTCTCTGTTGGGAGACTTGTGCGAATGAACCTCCAATTTCCTGACAATATACCCCAAATACTCTCTTCTCTGGCCATGGTGCTTTATGGAAGGAGCCCAGGCTTCCTGTCAGTGTCCATGCAGTTAATCTGTATGCTCTAAACCGTATCTACCAGCTTCAGGACCTCAGGGCTAAGCAAAATATACAGGCACCATCCAACTCCTGCTGCAGTGGCTGCAGTTCTGCATTTGCACCACAGCACATGTCAGTAAATTTATTTCAAGTGCCTTTCTAATGTCTGCCCAACCATACACTAGTTTTCTAGGCATAGATAGTTTCCTAGACAGGCATAGCCACCTGAAACCTATTTAACTGTGGTTTTAGTGCTTACATCCCCTTTTGCAGGTATACCTGCTTCCAGTCTTTCCTTCCTTCCCTAGCCTGATCAACTACCTGTTGACCTCAAATTCAGCTGTCACTGTCCCAAATTTTTGCAAGTAGCAGCCCAACAATCTCTATCCTAACTAGACCTGAAAGAAGACAGGGCAACATTTACCTTCCCCCTACCATTTTCTCCTCTTTGAATGTGGTTTGGGGGAACCCACATGGCCTGTGTGCAAAGGTTGTTCATTCTATTAGCAGGCAGATAGGTACAGCTTAGGAATCCACACAAACAGAAACAAAATACAAACAAACCCTGAAACCCTGGGGAGTGATTCTTCCTTTACATGATTTTCCTACTTTTATCAGTGTCTTTATTTGTCTTCCTGCTTGTTCCAAAGGACACCTCCACATACTATAATTGTGCATCATTCACTTGACTGAGTTATGTGTTACTGAAGCTGTATTTCATCATAGCCAACTCAATGGAGTCAGAAGGTAACTGTCCTTTTCTTGTGCAGCAGTTTGTGAAGTTTCTGCTCTCTGCTCAGTACCACTTCCTTAATTTTTATAATCTTGTATTACTACAAGTATTTTCTGGTAACTGCACTGATCATTTCTGTAATTTTAAAATCTCTTTAAGGTCTCTTTGACCGCTCAGAATGAGCCTCTTAACTTTGCCGCAGAACTGAAATCACTGAAACCATTAGGAGTTTAGTTCCTTTATAATGCACCTTTCTCCAAACGTAACCTTCCTGAGACAGTGACCCATGCTCCATGCAGTAGTCTGGGGCCTAATAACCATCTTCCAGAGGACTGTATTGCCTCTTTGGTGGTGCATTATAGCTTACTGTTCCATCGGTCTAGTGTCTTGTTTGCCTTTTTTATTGCAGCTGTGCACTGAAGTGACGTTTCCTATGTGCTTTTTTTCCACAGCAACCCCTTTCTCTCTCTGATCAGCGTGTTGAATGTAACACCCATTCCCTACATTTGCTCTTTGTTCCCAGACTAATTACTTTTCATTTTCTACACCAAGCAACATTTGCCATCTGCTGGCTCATCAACTAAATGATCCAAATCCCTTCTGAATCCACTTGCATTGTTCCTTATCGCTTCTCTGTGCTTCCATTTTACCATCCCACCAGTGGAGATTTCATGTACACAGTGCTCAGCTGAGGCACAGTAGCAGAGAAATGGGAAACCACAGGATCTTCTTACACCTAGGGCAGAGCATCCTGCCTGGATTTGTCACTTGCTGCATTCATATAGAAAAGAAGGGTTAGCTTTGGCAAAAATTAGGCTTACACATGCTTCAGCCTGTTTGAGATAAAGGATGGCTTTAAGTCCAGGCCCTGTGCTAGAGGACAGTGCAAGGCAGTCTCTTACACCAGGGATCCCAAGATGGGATGTAGCTTTTAGAGACCTCATCTGGTGTGCCCACACCAAGATACAGCACATACTCCACCACCCACCTCACAGCTCCCATAATGCATCCTGGAAGAAGAGGCACATTCCATATCTCCTCACACCGTGTCCCGTTTGTGTGTCTGCACACGTATGCACATGGGGAAAGGGGGAAAGGAAAGATGAACACGGAAACAAGATGAAATTGCACTCATATAGAAACCAGCACCGTTATAGCCCTACAGGCAAAATCATCAATTTCCTCTCAGCCCAACAGGGCAATTTCTGAAAATCCAGCACAAAGACTTAACTGTTGGTGATCCAATTGTGGCCTTATGGTATCTGAAGGGAGAATACAAAAAGACAGACAGAGACTATTTGCAAGGGCATGTAGTGACAGAACAAGGGGGAACGACTTCAAACTGAAGGAGAGTAGGTTTAGATCAGAGATTAGGAATAAATTCTTTACTGTGGGGGTGGTGAGGCATTGGGACAGGTTGTCCAGAGAAGCTGTAGATGTCCCATCCCTGGAATCACTCAAGACCAGTTAGATGAGGGGCTGAGCAACCTGGTCTAGTGGAAGATGGTCCTGCTCATGGCAAGGGGGTTGGCACTAGATGATCTTTAAGGTCCCTTCCAACCCAGGCCATTCTATGATGATATTATGAACTTGTTCTGAAATCCCTCAGGAAATGTCCAATGTGTGGAAGGCCAGATGTATGTGTAATAATCAGAGGTCAGCTGGGGACACACACATTTTTCCAGGCTCTGAGAACCAGAATAGTGCAGGCTAAGCACTGATGCTTTTAAAATAGGGTTTATGGGCAGGATTATGCTGTGCTGAAGTATGTGCCACATGGCATTCTCTTGGAAACTCTTTTCTGTCTCAGCAATAGGAAGCCTGACTTGCTGGTCTATTTCATTTGAGAAAAAAAATGTGTTGGATCATCCAGACTGGGCAATCTTCAGGATGTTTTTTTGGTCTTCCCTTGAAAGCATTGCACACACTTGATGAATTAGCAGTTGCCTATCCAAGATATATTCAGGTAAAAGAACTAGACAACCTGTGCATTGCTTGCACATTTTCTAATAATTCATTCATGTGGAAAATGACCACAGAATGGCTCGTTCAGAAGTTTAACATTTTGCAGCTGTTTTAGGGTCCACATGTAAAATAATCTATTTTTTCTTTACAGTTCATTGATTTTCTGAATCCCAAGTTCAAAAAGACTGAGCTTGATTTCAAACATTTGCTGCTCCCATTTATAGTGTTTTTACATGGTGATTTGAGTTAGGACTGCAAACAGATAAATCTTTAATAAGCTATGAAAGTCATAGGAAATAATTTGTGTTATGCCTTTCTCGGGCAGGCAATCAGCATAACCCGCCAAACTAACTTGCCCTTGGCTGTGATTGGAGATACTACTTTTTATCCACAATTTTTCACGTTTAAAATCAGCTAGAGTTCTAGGTGCTCGGCATTTTTGAAAAACAATTTTTAACTCTAATTGAGCATGGAAGAATTAGCATTTACTCCTTACTACACTCACATCCTCTGTTCTGCTATGACAGTGCAGTAGGAAAAAGGAGTTTTGCTAATTCATGGCATTCTTTATTAATATGTAAATCAGAGGAATTCATCAGAGTAATGAGTGGAAAGATTTTTCATAATCTTCCTTTTACTCTTTGGTGTCTAAAAAAAAGAATGAAGCTTCAAGCTAAATTTCACTTAGTTTCATGTCTGAAGAGTTAGCATTCTGGGAGAACAGTGACAGCCAATATTCAGCATTTTTAAACAGCAAAACTGCTGCAAGCTGGTTTGCTTGCAAACCCGTTCCTGTACATCACAGCTTTATGATTTGTGCAGCACATGGCCTGCAATTCAGGAGTGTGACTGGACCACGCATCTCTAGTATTATTTGATTCACTGGAACTTCTCAAAACCTTCTCTGTCATACATTTAGACCCCACCTGGCACCTCAGTCTTGGTTTCCCTTCCAGCAAATTTGCATACAATGAAAGTAGGACAGGAATCTTTCAAAAAGAGAAGGATTCCAATGTTCCCTCAATGACAGTATGATTTGCTCTATGTCATAATATGAAGCAATTGAAATTCTCTCCAAAAACAGTGCAGAGGTCTCTATCTATATGCAACTCAACCAAACAAAACAAAACAAAACAAAACAAAAAAAAAAAAAAAAAAAAAAAACAAAAAAAAAAAAAACCCAAAAAAAAAAAAAAAAAAAAAAAAAACACACACAAAAAAAACCCAAAAACAAAAACAAAACAAAACAAAAAACCTGTATTGACCAGTCTCCTCCTCTGGCTCGCAAACATCCTCCGGATATTTTTGTACCTCTAGCCTCAGCACAGATATTTTTTTCTTTTCTACTACTTTCTACAACTAGCATGGTTGTAACACTCATGCCATTGCATCCTTGCTGACATGCTGTCCTCTTTTTTCCCATTTTACTATCCACATTCTACTTGTTTATCCCTTCCTTTAGTGTTGTGGCAATTCTGACTCTCTCTGGGACTCCACACTGGGCTGAGAGCCAGCATAGGCCAGATCCATTCAAGTGGCTGTTTTCTCAGGACCTGTCAGTTTTCCTGTACCTCAGAACAGCCAAAGGATAAAGTGTTAAGAAGACTGTGATGCATGGCAGAGAAGTGAGAAGAATATGAAAGACTGGCTTTTGTGACTAACATTCATCTTAGATAATATCAAACATTCCAAAGCACAGACATGCACATATGAGCTAGTCACCCTCGAGTCTGTATAGTCAGGTACATTCAAGGCTTGCTCAGCTGTGGGTATCTAAATTAGGAGAAATTAATTCAATCCTTCACTTCTGGTTTAAATTGCATCTTCTGAATCAGCATTCAGGAAATCCACTACATCCACTTCACTGATGCCAATAGTATTTTTCAGTACTTACATTCTTAGAGATACCACAAGACATAAAATGAAAAAGTATGCCAGAGTACAGTTCTGTCTTTCAAAGTACCTCAGGATCCTTTCTGCCTGTTAACTGCAAGTTGCAATAGAATCTGTAATTCGTTTGGTATTCACTGTTATTCAGGAACCCCAAGAGACAGAACAAATACAAGGACTAATTTCTACTATGGAGAAGCTGAGCTCTCCTATGGCTTTAGAGAGAAAGAACCCCAGCAATAATTCCTTGCCCTCTGTGCAGAGAGAAGAGAATATGTAAGCCTGTTTGAATGTTGTCAATGGCATCCATTAAATCTCTGATCACAATACCAACCAAAAAAGGAAATCTTGGTAGGAAGTAAAATATATGGACTTCCATATAACTGAGAACTCAAACGATTCTGAGGAGAAGGAAAACACTGGCTCCAAGCAGAAAAATGGAAAAGAACTAGAGGTAACTGGCCTCATAAGAGAAAAATCCTTCCACTTCCTTAACACAGACTACCTAATGTTCACAGCAGAAAACAAACATTTCAGAGAGTAAAAACTCTCCTATGCAACTTGTAAACAGGTCAGCAAGGGGCCTTGCAAAGTCCTGCAGTCAGCAGGGAGTCCATCTGCTGGGTCACTGTCAAAAGAGATCCTTGTCTCTGAATATGAAGAAACAGGGCAGTTAGGTGAGAGACACAGCTTTAGGCTTCTTTATATTACTGTGATCCAGTATGCCTGCCCAGGGTTTTGTTGTTGGTTTGAGGTTTCTTCCAGTTGCCTAACAGTAACTTTGTTGTTTTGAATAGACTGTCCTGTGTGGTAGCAAGCAACTGCTTTAGGGAGAACTCTCTATGAACGAATGTCTGTGTCCAACAATGCTCCAAGCTCAGATGGGAACAGTCAAGAAACTATAAGAACCACAGCAAACAAGATCAAGGACTCCATTTCAACTTCTCTTTGAAACAGAGGGACAAAAGTTGTAATCAGTGAGTATCAGCCTAGGAGGACTGTAATAAAAGGTCAATGAAATAAAGGTATACATTAGCTCTATACATGCATAGTATATTCTTACTTAATATCTTTGAGTATTGAGCCACAATTTCAGATTCACTAAAAATGGGGCTGCAGATGGCAATTCAACCACATATATTTGCTCTTCTCGTAAGCAATTTTGCTTGGAGGGCACTGCTGCAATGGAGACACCAGAGTACTATTGAGATGATGTAGAAATCTTTGCAGATGTGAAATTTTCATCTAAAATAAGTTCTACTGCAGTGTCCTAAACTGCTTCAGCACAAAATTAGCCAAAATAAAACTTATTTTTATGTATTCTTCCCAGTTGCAAGGGCAGATGCAGCCCTGACAAATGACTGGGGGAGAATTCTTCACCATTCAGCTGTGCCCACCAGCAATGAGTGTTGCACCCACCAATGGTAATGAGCAAGAGGAAGACAGAACCAACAGATCTTCAGACTCTTCAGTAAATCAACACTTCGTGTAAAATAGGCCTGATGCATTGCTCCATTCTGGACACTAATGCACCTCCCCAAAATGACTACTGGGGGGTAAAGTAGGTTCATAAAATAAAGCCATGAGAACAGGCCTGCGTGCCAGCATGTTTTTCTCTTCTTAGCTGGGCAGTTTGAAGACACGAGACAAATATCTGTTGGTGACACCTTTCCCTTCAACCACTGGTCCTGTGATCTGCAGTAGTAACACAACAACCATATTGCTCCATCATTAGCAAAATGCCTGAATCTAACATTGGCTCTGATTCTTTCCAACATCTTTTCCAGGTTTGTTTTTCATAATTGCTTTGCTTCCCACCATTTTTTACCTAGGTCTTTATTCTTGCCTATTCTGTGCAAAGAGCCTCATAGTCACTTCCCCTAATGCCAGGCCCAAACGTAGACTGCTGCTCTCTGCAAGTTTTGATTTTATGTTATTTTATCCTTTCAGAACTGCTCATAGTTACATGCTGAGAAAATTTTTTTTAAGGGGGGAGGGGGGCAGATTATTTATAAGTGTAGGTTATCCTGCAGAGGTTTGGCGGGGTTTTGTTGTTTGTTTGGGGTTTTTTTTCTGTAATGTTTGAAAATCATACCAGAGGAACAGGGATTTCTATCCCTGGCTAGAAATCTTCCTTAGGGTCTTCCACTCTTGAAGAGCGAAAGCAGCTCTGCTTAGTAGAACTAATTAATCATAATTGTAATAAAACATATATTCCACTTCAAAGTATCTGACTGCATTGGGGTTTAGGAGCTAACAAAAACAGGCATAATGATTAAAAACTAGGTGTAGGCAGTGATATGTAATATATTAACGCTACAACCAAACGCTGCAGATGAGGTTTTACAACAGCACTTTCGCTGGTTACCACGAAACAATAGTGCTCGGTCAGGAAACTACTGCAATAATCCTGCAGCTTTTACATGTCAATATTTAGGGCATTACTACAGCAGGCTGTGTTACTACAGCATTGCAGGAGTTGTGAAATGTGTCTCTGTCGTTCATAATTACCTCGACCCTGCGAGGGACGTGCAAAACTACAGGCGAGAGCGTTCCCTCTCCGTGCGTCTCTGCGGGCAGCTCCTGCGGGCGGAGCAGGGCAGGGCAGGGCAGGGCAGGAGCAGAGGCAAAGCCAGGCAGGCAGGGCAGGCTCTCCAACAGCTGCATCGGACCCCTGCTGTGTCTGCCAAAGCNGGCCGCTCGGGACAGGGCCACCCGGGACACGGCCGCCCGGTGCCATCCCCGCCCCGGGGCTGCGCTGGCCGTGCCTATCCCTGATGCCGGCTGGCTGCTGCAGGGGCTGCGTGTGTGACACGTGCTAGCGCGGAGAACAGCACCGCACTGACGGCCACAGCCGTGCTGGGTGCGCTGGGGATAAGACACATCTGCACTGGAACAGCCTTCTGTGGCTTGGGCGGAGACAAACACCTGAATGAATTACAAGGCTGAACCTGTTGGTATGAAAGGGTCCAGAGATGGAGATTAATTCAGTGTCCCCTATTCTCATCCCTGTGTTGCCCGAATAAAAATCACCTCTGAATTTGCTGCTGAGAACTGAACCCGAATTGAACCCACCCAGCGTGAATGTGACACAGGCGATCTTTCCAAGAGCTCCTGAACCAGGAGTGAGAAGCACCGAGTGAGAAGTAAGAACCTTTCTACCATATGACAAGGAAAAAGTCCACTGCAGCTATTCTCAATGGTTATTTGTCTGTCACAATTGCTGCTTACATCACCTGCAGGCCAGTGACCGCCATGGTAAAGCAGTGAGCAGCAACTGGTTGTCAGTTTCAGCTTAGGGACCCTCTCTGGAAATGGATGAAGGTGGCAAAGACACCTTCTGCTATACAATCAGCTTGGCTCTGGTAGAGCCAAGAAATTGGAAGTACTCTGCCCTTTAAGCATAACCACCTGTAGGCCAGCAAAACAGCAAGCAATGGCAAAGCCCAAGTTTTCTTCTTCCTCTGCAGAATACCAGAAGATTGGCACTCTGTTGGCTCTTGCGTTGGTGTGCAGTTGACAGCCCAACATCGCCCTGGGCAACACATGAGACTAGAAAGAATACACAGAAATATCAGCATGGGGAGGGATCTTCCATCCGTGGTTTTATGGGCCCTTTCTGACAACATGAGACCCAGATATGTCACGACAGAAGCCTTCAGAGGCCATAGCAGCCATAGTCACTGCTTGGTCATGCCTCCTGTATTAGGCTGCAAGTAGCATGACCCTGAGCCTGAGTTTCACCTGGAAATGCCTTTGTGCTGAAGTTACTGAAATTACATCAGACATACTTTTTGTAAGATGGAGCAGATTTTGACTCAGAAAGGGATATTGTAGGTAACGGCTGCTCAAAGGTAACACCTCATTGGGATGCCCCAGCTAAAACCTCAGTCCCACTGAACATGCAGTGCCTCTCTCCCCATCCTCAGATCTGATTTCAAACTCAATGAAGACAGCAAGAATGCTTTTACTGAAGTCAGAAGGCTTCGCCCTGTAAATATTTACCAATGACTAAGCAATAAACCTGGTTCCCAATCTGGCTACTATAACCTAAGATGTTTCTCTGTCAGTTCAGAAGCTTGCTGGTGAAGATGATATACAGTGTGAGGGCGTTAAAAGACAGAAGATAACTTACTGCTGTTATTTTTTGGCCCTTTTCCTAGACTTCTCTATTTTTATCCTCTTTTTAACATTAATTCCATTTTCTGTTTCTTCCTTAACCAATATTGGCCTATTTTAACTAAATGTATCTATTCTTTGCTGAAAGTATAGAATGGCTATTTCAGGTTTTTTCACTGCTAACTCTTACCCTAGCTATATTTCACAAAACAAAGTAGCTGTCCCCACATGCCTCTCTAAATAATTGTTGGTTCGTTATAATTTGCTAATGTGTCAGTTTCTATTTAAAAATAAATACAATCATTGACTAACCATTTTAAAGTTGTTCTTGCTAACTTAAATTAATCCCAATTCCACTTGTCTTTCTGCCTTTCTGCTCCACAACTGCCCCCTAGAGAAATAGCTCTGTAAGAAAAAAATAATGCACATATCCAGTCATGCAATACTTTTAACAGTTAGTTTACTGCAGACTGGCAAGGACTGGGATTGGTAGAGTCATTTCTTGGCAAAACTAGAAAATGCTGGCCCAGCGAAATGGATATATTCTAGATAACATATATTTTCTAAACAGTATTTTTCAGAATTTTTTTTTCAGGTAATATAATTGCTGATAAAAAATAGACTGAAAGTAGCCACCTACAATGTCTCCAAAATTTGACTTAAAGCTGGTCAAAACTCTAGTCAGGGCTTCTCTCTGGCAGGAAACACCCACATTGTGAAGACAAGTTTCATTAAAATACTGAGCAAAAGTCAAATATTTGGGTGTTTCTCATGAAGGTACTAAGAGTGGTGTTATAAATATTTCTCAAAATGAAATGCAGCAACCACTCTGGCTAAAATAGCTGGTGCTCAGCTGAGAGACACAGACCTGAATTTGAGTTTTCCTTATACTACATGGATATCTTGAGCAGTATGTAACTAGACACAGGTGAAAGGCTGGACATTCATTAAGTTTTTGATGTTATCATGCAAAGTAGAGAAAAAAAAAATTTGAATTTTAACATTTTTCACAGTACAGGACAACTGTGGCAATGCAGATGGAGAAAATAAGGTTCTGCATAAGCCCTTGTTCTACACTGACAGACAGCTTCATCCCTGGAACTAAATCCATATTGGTCTGAGTCCATCTGACTGGTGTGGTTATAAGCAAATTGGAGTTTTGCCTAGTATCAGTGGGGACTCCTAACAGATCTGTTTATGTAGACAGAGTTGTAGGACTGGGGCTATTTGCTGTTTATATAACAAATTGCCTATAACAGATGTAGAATAAGTCAATAGTAATTTTTATGTAAATTACATAAAGTAGCACAATTAATAAGACTGGTGTTTCTAAGTATTTCTGTCTTATTTCCCCCTACATTCCCATACAACTATTACACCTGCTTTCCTATACAAGAATTTCCATGTACCCTATGTTTTCCCCCACAGCTGGCCTCCTGTTCTTCTGAGCCTCCTCATGGATACACTTCAGAGTATCCCCAGTGTACTGAAAGGAGGTTGTAGCCAGGTGGGGATCCACTGTCTTCTGCCAGGCAACTACCGACAGGACAAGCTGTGCCAGGGCAGGTCCGCGTTGGACATCGGGGAATTTCTTCATGGAAAGAGTTGGTAAATATTGGAATGGGCTGCCCAGGGAGGCGGTGGAATCACCATCCCTAGAGGTGTTCAAGAAATAACTGGATGTGGCACATAGCGCTGTGGTTTAGTTGACAAGGTGGTAACGGGGTAAAGGTTGGACTTAACAATCTTGGAAGTCTTTGCCAACCTAAAGGATTCTGTGATTCTGCAATTAACAATGCAGAATCACATGGGAGGAGCGAGCGGGTGTTACTCCTGTGTCCAGCACGCGAGAGGAAGAAGCAGGCCCTTCTTCTGTGGAAGAAATCCCTTCTAGAGTGAGGGTGGGGAGGCCTGAACCTGGCTCAGCTCCGGTTCATCCACGAGGACCCAGCCTGGCCAGGGACAGGGCTGCGCGGTGACCCCGCTCCGGGGTCCCGGCCGGAAGGTGGGCGCAGCGGGGGGAGCGCCGCCCTAACCGCACTCAGGCCTTCCCCACCCGCTTCCTGGCTGCAGGGCCGTCCCCGGGCGCGGAAGCTCCGGGCTGTGCTGGGCACGGCCATGCCCGGTGCCGGCCTCCGCTCCCGTCCCGGTACAGAATCCCCGCCCGCCCGTGCCTGCGGCGCGCCCCTCGGGCCGCCAGGGGGCGCCGCCGCGCCGCGCTCGCCTCAGCCCAC
>VZTT01012830.1:13868-28470 GCA_013400855.1 Buphagus erythrorhynchus | reverse complement strand
CGGAAGGTGAGCTGTGGCGGGGCTGGTGGAGCGGGTGCCTTCCCCTCTACGGCACGGCGGCCCCCATGGCGGGAGGGACGTGCTGGAGGTGGGTCGGGGACGGGGAGAAGAAGGAAGGCAGGGAGGAAGGGAGGGGGAGCGGGAGGCAGACGCGGGGCCCGCAGCCGCTGCCCTGCCTCAGAGCCCCTCCCTGGGCCCGCGGCCTGGGCCTTCCCCGTTCTCTTCCCGGCGCGGGAACGGGGGGAAGGGAAGGGAAAGGGGAACGGCGCGCGGCGTTATGTAACCGGCGCGCGGGGGCCTCGGCTGCCCGCGCGCGGGAGGGCGGAGGGGGACACGGGGACAGACCCCCGTGCGCGCCCGCGAGGCGCCGCGGGTGCACGCCAGGTGTGCGCGCGTCCGGGTCACCCGCCCCTCCCCGCACCTGTGCGTCTGTCTGTCTGTCTGTCTTGTCTGTGCGTCTGTATCTCTGTCTGTCACATGGGGCCTGCGCTGTAGACACAACACAGGTCCCCCAGGCAGAGCCGCAGCGAGCGAGGCTGTGCCAGCTTTCACAGCGCTGAGGGGTCACTGCAGGGAAATGGGCTGGAGGGGGAGGAGAGGGGAAGCCCGAGCCCTGGCGCGGCCATGCCCTCTGGAACGCTCCCCGCGCTACAGCAGCGTGTATCTTGTCTGCGGTTTCCCGTAGTGTTTGTCACAAGTTGTATTTGCTGAGCAATAGTGCTGAGTGTAGCCGGTGTGCTGAAGGGAAGAGGGAGGACCTGTGCTTGATGAGTAAACCCGTGCTTACCAACACTGAGGGACAGATTTGTTCACATCTTGACCCCTTCCCCGTCTCATTTTGGTGCTTTTTGCTATACAGTTACCATTGACTTGACTTGTAATACTGGGCTAAAAGCCCCTGATGGGAAATGAGCTGTAATGGCATGTTAACGTTAAGAAGGAAGAGGAACATAGTATCACTAGCACGTTTGGTTTTTTGGTAGAAAGTCTGTGTATTGTGTGCTGTAATATTCCATTATTTCTGATGCTTTAAAATTAACATCAGTCTTCAGAATGACCGAGCTGTGAATACTCTGCTTGTGTTAATAATTGTCGTAATGAAAAGACGAGTTGATGTTTGTTATGTGTCCTGATCTAAAACCCAGGTCCTACCTCAAATTTTACACCATAATCTGAAGAAGCAAAACACCAGGGGACTGTAATTTTATGATCTGAATTCTTTTTTCATTTAGATGCAATTGTTGGTCAAATAGAACTGGTTTGAACAGTTATCTAATAACCATTAGTTGCAAGAAGTTACAGCTAAAATTTGTTTCCAGAATAGTCCTGTTTTATTAAGCTTTATGACGTTTAACACAAATTAAATCCAAGATCAGACAGAAATCCAAATCTGACAAATTCCTTGCCGTCTTGTCTCAAGCATGTAGTTATTACCCATTCCTACCATATTGGTCTTTCATTCAGTCCATTTCTTCTGCTGGATAATGTACCAAATCCCTGTTAGTGAATAATCCCAAGCTGTCACACTGGAGGTCACTGGTAGGACAGTGTTAGTAGGGGCACAGTGCAGGCACCTATCTTGTGACTCACTGATGTTTAACTACTTGAAGAGAGATGGTTTTAAAAGCAAAGCACTAATAGGAAAAAATCGTTAGTATATTTCAAAGCCTCAGTTGTAAAGTGGTTTGGACATTTTTTTCTGTGTACAATATGTGTGTTTTCAGTACATTATTTATAATGGGCCCTTCAAACCTAGGACCAGTCCATCTTTCTGAGTAGTACTTACACTCTGGTACAGCCTGTTCTGGTGCAGTGACAGTGTGTTGTAACAGAGTGCCAATTTTCATTAGTTGTTTCTGATCCCTTGACCCACATGACTTCTTGAAAGAATTTTTATGGCAAATTTTCACTCTTTCTACCATCCCTTTCATTTACTAGAGAAATAAAAAAAAAAGGTAAGAATTAAATCTGGTTTTGAGTAGGTAAAAAAATATTATTATGATTACACAGACTTTTTTTTTAATAATCCAGGACAAGCAAGAAAAAAATAACTTGCCTGACCTTGTCATGTGCTCTCCCCATTTAATTTGTTAGCTATTGTTTATTTCACAGAGAATGGGGTCTTTTTAATTCAACCTTTTTCTCTTTTAATTAGAGGGGTATATTATTATCACTAAGATCTCTGTCAGCTCTTAGGAGGTTTGTCTGGTGGGTATATGTAACAAGGGAGTTAAATATCGAAATATTGAAACACTTCTTCAAGAATACAATGTAGATTAATTTGGTCATAGTGCCATGTGTTCACCTAAGCATAGCAAAATGAGAAAAAAAATTGGAAACAAAACAGAAATGAGAGTGGCCATGGAGTTACAAAAAAAGTTGGAAGTAAGAAAGCAAATCTTAAGTGGCTGCAAAAAATCGTGAGGAATTCTTAGACGTGTCATATAGTATACTTGTGGAAGTGTCTTTGTCTAACAGATAGGTATTTGTAGTGCTCTGCCCCGAGAGCAGCTTTTTGCTGTCTTGTGGAAACCAGACAGCATTTTAATTGGACACACAAATGTTTTTAGGGAAGAGGGCCTACCGTGTCTGTGATCCCCTCACTCTGTATTTCATGTGGAATATCTGGCACTCATAAGATAGAAGTCAGAATTAGGAAAGGCTTCTTTCTCAGTGTTCAGCAGAAGAGAGGTGAGTGTGCAAAACAGCCCTGAATTATGGGCTGTAATAGTAACTTCCATTCCTCTGACTTTTATTTCAAAATCGACTTAAGGACTGCTGCTACTGTAGCTAAGGAATCCGTGACCATTACATTTCCCTAGGAGATACTTTTAGTTTGGTATACCCATAGCAAGGATTGTATATTCCATATTCCTTGCTTTAAATGCCTAGGCAGATTGTGGTCCCTAAATTTCAGTGTTAGCTTTTGGGTAAATCAACTCCTTTCCTATCTCAAAGTTTCACGTTTCCCAGTTGGTATTCTGCCTATTTGATACTGTTGAAGCTGGTGACTTGAAATTCAGTTATTTGCAGAAGTAAAGCTTAGCCACACTGTGGTTCACTCTTCTGTTGGTTTTGCTTTCCATTCCCACCTTTCCTTAAATACTTTACCCAAGTCCCAGTGTAATGGTTCTTGGTTGTAACCTCCCTATTTGGTTTGCTTCAATTAATGCACATCTCTCCAATGTCTTGATTTATGAAAGTAAATAACCCCAGAAAAGAGAAAGGTGGTTTCTCTTAGGAGGAGACACTGCTCAGGTACCTTATAGTCATTCTTGCAAATGCATTTGGATTGTTCTGAATGCTAAAGCAAGAAAGGAGTGTGGAAGCTGTGCAGAGTCAAGAACTACTGTAAGATTTTTCCATATTAACACAGGGACTGGCAGTCTTCTGGCAGGATGAGGTATATGGTGTATTTTGGCAGAATCCTGGGGACTGTTGATAGTATGTTTTGTCAGGTTCCAGTTGTCAGTGGATATCCAAAGTAAAATAAAGTTCTGTCCACCATGTTCATAACTTCATCTCTTTGAGCTGACTCTGGTCAGGTGTTTGTTCAGGGCACAATGAGTTAGCATCTTGAACAAATGGTTGTACTCCACTTAGGTAAGTTTGGAAACCTAGGAGCTGTTGCTTTTTAAAGGAAGTAATGGAATTGCTATTAATTATTTCCAAGAGGAAAGCCCCTGACGCCATGGCATGTAAGTTAAATGATTAGTGTAGTTTCCCAAGTAGTGTGACTGTATTTTACCGTTCTGTGAAACTGAATGCAACTAGTTGAAGAACTAAAATAATAATCTATATTGAAAGGATACTGTCCCTGATTTCTGAATCTGCTTGTTGTTTTCAAGAAACATTAGCGCATTTGGCTCTAATACTGCCTTTTCAGTCACAATTCCTTGATTTTCATGCTGTAATTGAATTATTTGAAGCAGTTCCAAGAATCCTCTTAATAAACCAATAGTAGGGGAGGGGTAAGGTTGTAATGACTTTTTACTGTAATTTCTGGCTGATTTGAAGTTTTAAGTGTTGCCCCTTCCTGTAACTTCTGTATTGATTTTTAACCCAAGTACTTTTACGAGTATAGAGTTTGCTTGGGATAAGCCATTCTTGCTCTGTAGCCATTTTGTATTGATCTGTCTCCACTAAGCAGCAGTGTAACATTGCTGGTTTTATGTCAAGAGGTGGTTAAAATACCAACTTAGAACCAGTACAGGCCAAGAATACAATTCAGATTTGAGTTTCAATTAAAGGATCTTGAAGAATTAGGGCCTTTTTGTTTTGTCCCAAGATCCTAGAACTGTATTTTTCTTGGAAAATACAGAAACATTGTGCATTTCTTATTTTTCTCTGAATCTAGGAGGAAACTTAATATTATGTAGGGTCATATCAAAAGTTTGGTTTTTTAAATAATAAACACACCTAAATACTTTCCCTTTGTGTTCTGAGCTTCTGTAGTTTGTTACCTTAAAAAAAGTAGAATATGTTTTTATTCTATTTATCTATTCAACAGATACAGACTTTTAGCATCCTTGGAATCCAGTGTCAGATAATCTTCAAATAAACTAGGCTATAGATGAAAAAATATTTCCATTTCTTTTGATCTCTCCACTTGCTAGTTTCATCTGATTGTTCCTAGTCTTGTTGGTCTGAGTTGATGAAAAAAAGTAATATCTGTAGACTAAAGAAAGATATAGAAAACTTGAGTAGAAACTTGAAACTTCAAGGCTAAGCATAGAAGCCTTATGTTGTGAAGATTTTACTTCAAAAAAGATTTTGCAGCTTTGAGAGTTTCAAAGGCAATGTCAGAAAAGCATTTGGGAACTTGACTATGCAATGTCAGTTGAAATTAAGTAATGTCATTCAAAAGCTGCTATGAACAGAAAATCTACCTATTTGAATACTGAATCTGTAGTTATCAGTGCTTTTGCTGGTAAAGTTGTTGAGTTCTTAGAGTTCTGCTGCCCATACGTGAGTAGAGTCCTCCTTAGTATGTGACATCATCTACCATTTGCAAAGTGAATGCCTCCTCTCTCATTTTCCCTGAAAAGCCTAGCAGGATCAATACTTGCTGAGTGATAACATTGGCTTGACCATAAAGCACAACTGCCTTGGGCATGTCTCCTAAAAAACCCCAACGTCATAAGAGAATCATCATGGAATAGTCAGGGTTGCAAAGAACCTTAAAGGTCATCTAGTTCCAGCTCCCATCATGGGCAGGGACACCTTCCACCAGGCCAGGTTGCTTAGAGCTCTATCCAGCCTGGTCTTGAAGACTTCCAGGGGTGGGGCATCCTCAGCTTGTGTAGGCCACTTGTTCCAGTGCCTGACCACCCTCACAGGAGAGAATTTCTTCCTAACACCTGATCTAAACCTACTTTCAGTGTGAAGCCATTCCCTCTTGTTCTGTCCCTACATGCTCTTGTAAATAGTCTCTCCCTTTTTTGTATTCTCCCTTCACATACTGGAAGGCCACAATTAGGTCACCTTGAAGCCTTCTCCAGACTGAATAATCCGAATTCTCTCAAACTCTCCTCATAGCAGAGGTGCTCCATCCCTCTGATCATCTTGGTGCCTCTCTTCTGGACTTGCTCCAACAGGCCCATGTCCTTCTTGCCCTGGGGACCCCAGAGCTGGGTGCAGCACTGCAGGTGGGGTCTCAGCAGAACAGAGAGGCAGAATCCCCTCCCTTCCCTGCTGCCCACGCTGCTTTGGATGCAGCCCAGGACACGTTTGGCTCTCTGGGTTGTGAGTGCGCATTGCCAAGTCATGTCCAGCTTTTCATCCACCAGCATCCACAAGTCCTTCAGGGCTGGTCTCGATCTGCTCGTTCCACAGCCTGTATTGATTCTGGGGGTTGCCCCCACCCGGGTGCAGCACCTTGTGCTTGGCCTTGATAAACCACGTGTACCCTCTAATTACACTGGTTATATAGCACTGGCCCAGAGCAGGGATTTGTTTCTGTGCCATTCACTACTGCCAAAGTGGTCAATCTGAGTGCTCACATTGGTCAGCAACAAAGATCAGTTTGTTATGTGTGCACATACATACAGTTTCTATACACACATGAATAGTCAAATACCTAAATTCTATCAAAAAGATAGAAGTCTCTTCTGAAGAATTTAACCCATCTCCTGGGCAGAAATCTGGGGAAGCTGAAAGTAGTGTATGTCAGGTTTTCACAAGCACAGTTCTTCTGAATCTGATGTTAATAAATTCAGAGCATCCACAGATTCCTTGCTTTGATCACCTCATGAAAATTTTACAGTTATTTTTGAATAATTATACCTCCACTTACCCACTTTTTCTGCCTTATTAAGTTTTTCTTTAGCTTTACAAGGATGTTTCAGTTGTGCCTTGAAAGTCTTAGAAAGTCCTAAATCATTCAGCAGCATAACTTTTCTCATTATTTGGGAGTGGGGATCATGGGTTTACTTAATGCTACTTTCTGACTTCTTGGCCTATGCCTTAGCATAGGCTGCTTGGAGAAGACAGGAGTTGTGGGACTGGATTGTCATACTAAGTGCAAAAAACCAAAAACCTTCTAAACAAATTCCGTTCATTTATTAGGTAGAAAACTAACATCCCAGTCTTCATTTTCAAAGAAAAAAGAGACCTAATTCTCTCTTCTCAAGCACTATAGATAGCTAAACAGAGGGGATTGAAGGAAGACTACGCAGCTCATAAGCTCATCTTGTTTTTTGTTTTGGATACTTAAGTCCAAGAGAGCATTTCCTCTTGGTGATTTACAATCCCTTCACTGTGTTGCTATTTAGAGCCCCGATTTCACAAACTGTGCTTCTTACTCTGATTTTATTTAATGATTTTTATTATGGATTCTAGGCACTTAAAGGCTGGCATAAAGATTATGAATGTGCCAAGTCCTCTTAGGGTTGAAGCCCCAGAAGAATTTAAGCACAGAAAAGAAATAATGAATCCAGTTGATGAAGTTTAGTGAAATTTATCATTGTATTGTGGCACAAGAGTAAGAACTCTTGTGTGAAAGAAGTGATATTTGAACTAAAAAGTGAATTGCGCTACGTGGTTAAATATAGCAATGAACATTTGTGAAGAAAAGCTACTCATCACTGAAGAGCTCTGGAGGGGCTGGGGAGGTCATGACTTCAACAAAAAAATGCAGAAATGTTGAAACTGAAGACCAGTCTTCTGTAAGCAGAAGATAAAACCAAGTTAAACCACTACTTGTGACAAGCTCTAAATGGACTGTAGCTGCTACTGAGTGTTCTTCCTAGAGCGGGAGTGGCAGTTGGTTTCAAGTTAAATGTGTTTTGCTGTTTTTCAAAGAATTAACCATCTCAATTGCCATGTATAAAAGCAAAAATGATATATTGAAAACAGATTGTTCAGATCTGGTGTGGATTGTACAGTGATCCTGGTTTCTGGACCTCATGCTCATGGTTCCTCAAGTTTTGACAATTAAAATAATTGTCTGTTCCAGACTCCCAAATTAGTAGTGAAAAGATATAAAGACTTTTGTCTTGTACAGCTCTGGTATAAACAGTTGTCTGCTGTGCAACTGCTTTTTGTGTTATTGTGACGTTTAGGCAGCAAAAGAAATCCGTATTTCTTTGTTGTTACTTGTGTATAAAATATTTAGTCCAAGATTGTAAACTAAAGTGATCTGAAATAAGGACCATTTTGAGTTGCAAAAACAGTCAGTTTGGAAACTGGATTAGTTTAGCAAAGAGTTCTCTTTCTGGGGGGACTAATTGAACTGGAAGTTCTTAGAGTCTCATTTCTTTGCTGTCAAGCTCAAATGAAAGTGTGCACAGAACATAGTTTTAGAATAGTTATCTGCTCATGAGGAGTTGATTCTGAAGGACTCGGGGGTTTTTCCATGTTTTATGTGAGTTGTATGGTATTTTGCCTTCCTAGAAAATGCCATGGATGCTCATGTTTTAGACAAACAGTATTTCTAAATTTCTCATACTGTTTTTTCTAATATTTAAATTGCCCAAGATTTTGAAATTTGTTCTTTCCTAATTTACACTCTTATCTTTAGTCACAGGACATACTCACAGGAGGTGGTGTTAGGTATTTTTGGGGATAGCTATTTTTTGAAGCGTCATTCAGCTAATTTAATTTCTCTTGATTTAAAATATCATCAACAATTGAACTGCAAAACAGAACTTGCTTGTTGGCCCTGTAACATCAGGTGCTTGTAGTTAGGAGTGCTTATCCTGTGGGGACAGTTGGCATAAGATGTGGAGCTGTTTGATTGTAAGTTCTTTTTAAAGCCCTTACCCTATGGAGAAGGTAAGGTAGGCTATCCCTCTGGTTTATTGTGAGGGAAAAAACATAAGCAGCACTACTTGGTGAAGAGTAGCCAGCTCGTTGGAACTCTGTATCTACATTTACACTGCCATTAGTTATAGTCATGACCCTAAAGCTGATTTCTAGAAATGGCTAAGATAATTTTAAGATCCCATCCATTCCTCTTTTTTTGCCTGTCTGCTTTGGCTTTATCCGATGCTTTTGTAACTCACTTCATCTTGCTAAACTTGTGGAAAGCTAAACCATAACATTATGTCAATTTTCTGGGCTGAATTGCACATAGTACCAGTGTGAACATAGGAGTCATGTGAGCTTGGAAGTACTGTAGAGGTTGGGAAGAAGGGATAAAAGCCTGGTAGGCCAGCAGAGGCTGAAGAGCAGAATTATCCCTTTCGGTAGCAGTCAACAAGTTGACTCAAACATCTTACGAAACTTCACCCTGAGACTTTATTTCCCACCTAGAATAAAATTCAGTTGCTTTGCAGTGTACTAATTAGTAATTTTAATATGGAATAGTAGTGCTAAACCTGAATTGTCTGAAATCACAGGCGTTTAAGCATATAGTATCTTTAAAAAAGCTTTTGGTTTTTTTGTGTCCATTCTTTTTGCTGGATTCTGGACTTCTCAATATGTGGTAGAAAACAGTTTTCTACCCTGTAGCAGCACTTTTTTTCCAGAAGACTCAGCCAAGAATAGGACTCTCTTGCGCTTAGAAATGTATAAACACGTAAGACGGTTCTTTGCTCTTAGCAAAGCATGAAGACTAGTGCCAAGCAGAGTGGTGAGTTTGATGTGGGAGCTGGAATGTAGGGGCATGAAATTCAAACAAGCCACAAAATAGCCACTTGATGGAAAAAGCTTCTAAGCCCTGCTGAGCTGGGATGGATTCAATCTACAGTTCAAAGAAAAGATTCTGATACTCATTGGCAGTGGCCCGAGACACCCATATTTCCGCTGAAGTTACACACCTTCTATACAGGCTTGTGGCATGTGAGTATGTTAAATAAATCAAGTTCTTTTGCGTTAGAGGACAATGACAGCATGTCTACTCTGGTCAGAAATGCAGACTAGCTGTTATAGTGTGTTATACTTCCATGCAGCTTTCAGTTACCTAAAATTGGATTATCTGGATGGAACATTACTTGTGTGATGTATTTAGACACAACTTTGGCATGGTTATTTGTTGAGTCACAGTGCAGCTTCATTTGTCTTTGGAAATAGTTCATATGCTTTCTTGTAGGGCAGAGATACAAAGTTTATATTTTGCCAGATTCAAATTGGCTACTTGAAAAGGTAGCAAAAATACCTCTGCACTGTATATATGCTTGGCAAAGAGACTGCTGAAACGTATGATAGAAGCAGGGACTAGTACTGCACTGGAATTAAAAAGTTCATGATGATCCATGTTCACTTCTTTCAGAGTCATTGAGATCTCTATTCTGTGCTCCCAGCCATTTTTTTCCCCCTAATACCTGTGGTTTTGGTCTGGGTTGGTCCCTTAGCCATGTTATCCCAACTTCCCAGGATAATGGAAAGCCACTGTCTTACAATCACACCATCTTGAATTTAAAATATTTTAAAGAAATAACTTTCTTTAGTATGTACTACAGATAAGACTAAAACAGATATTAGCATCAACATTCAGATCTACATTCCTTGCTCTGCAAGTCTTGTATGCACACAAACATGTTAATAGAATTTATGGAATGTACACTTAACATTTCATTCCATTACCTGATCTGTGGGCTTTGGTTAACAGCCTTTAATAACAGGATTAAGCAGTTGTAGATTGGGAAGTATAATGCTAGACCTGTGAAGCAGGGTGCAAAGAGATGTTACATATCTCTGCTGTGTTGACTATTTCTGAGCCACTAGTGATATACAAAGCATCAAAACTCATCTCTCTTAGCGTCAGTATCATCCAATAGAAATTTGAAGTTTAGCTAACTCTATTTTGCACAATTACAAGATTTTGCCTTTTATATGTGATCTAGAAGGAGATGGAGGGGCAAATTATGCTAATTTTGACCACTGGAGTTTTAAACTTTGCTTTTTTGCTTGAAAAGTTATTTCTCTTGTAGTGAAAAACAGGAATGCATTCTTAGGTGTACTGTTTATATCTTCACAGGCTTTTGTGGCATTTCAGAGTTTGTTTGGGTTCTTTTTTTTAATTGCAGAAGATTTTGTTATGTTCACAGAATACGAGCATTTGAATTTTATTCGAAAAGCTTTTCTCTTGGCAGAGGGTTACTTTATAGCTTGTCCTTCACTAGAAGGCTCTAGAAATAGCAAAAAAACTAGTAACTGTGGTGGTTTGCTGAGTCTCTGTGAATTTGTGCAAGCAGAGAAAACAGTTCTGAAACAAGTTAAATACTTTAAGAAAGAACTACAAGAAAGATGAACTCTTGTCTGGAATTGGCTTGTTTGTGATGGCTGTTTAAAGTCCCCGGTTTTGATTTCTGCCCACCCACACCTCATCTACTTCCACCTTCATGGGTTCTTGACTGTTTCTCTTACTCATTCCTTCATCATGATTCCTATAGGGGGAGCATTATACCATCCTCACATTTCTTATTTCATGAACAAGTAAGCATGTTTAAAATCTTGCTTAACTTTTCCTCTGGTTTAATATATCTTGTGCAAGATACTTCTCATGCTCATTTGTTCCTTAGGTTTCAACTAGGCAGCTGTAAGAGATTACCTTCATTTTCAAGAAAAAATTCACACTGTAAGGACGAGTCTTTAGCAGAGAGGTTTCTTTGTAGTCCAGAAGCCTTAGTTCATCATTCAGTTCCTGGAACTATAAAGGGTCTAGTCTTCCACGTTTTCATACTAGCATTAAGAAAATCATCTGTGACCCTGAAGACTTGAGCCAGAGGCATCTAGTAATCACTGAAATATAATGTTCCTAACCTGTGTGTTTAGAATTTAACTGGACTTGCTTAAGTGGACTGAGTCAAAAATTGCATCTGCTCAGGAAACGGTAAATCACTATCAGATGTTTTAAGTAGGCATTGCAGTCTAGTTTCTCTAGTTTTGCAGGCTCTAGGAAGACAACTTCTCAGCAGTTATGTCATGTTTTTAGCACCTTGACCTAAGTAGTTTTGTTTGATTTCTGATTTTAATCAAACTAGGCATGTAACCATGATTCTGATTTTAATTGGCTTCACTTTCAGACTAGAGATCTTTCTTCCTCACCTTCCAATGGCCTGAATAAAAATGAAATATGTTTCAAGGTTTCAGAAAAGCTCATTCTTATGAAGGCAGTTCTTCAGTTTATCAGGCATTAGATATTTTAGTTTAAGCAGGAGGGGTCAGAGTTAAGACCTATCAGATTCTGTCTTCTCAGTGATTGGATTTGTGATGATTTAGAGTATGCATTTTGTACAGTCTTCATTTTTTTCAAAGCAAGAATTTATATTTGTATGAGGTTTTCTATTTGATAGTGTTAGAATCATAGAACAGCCCAGATTGGAAGTGACCTCAAGAGAGTATCTAGTCCAACCTTGCATGGGTAGGGAAGCCTGGTTGAGGTTAGCTGGCACCCTGTCCAATTGCAATATGAAAATCTCCAGAGATGAGGACTCTGCCAGGTCCCTGCATTCCAGTCATTGATTGTTCTCACTCATGAGATAAAATATTTTTTAAATATTTTTCTAACGTCAAGATGAAACTTCCTGGTGCAGCTTTTATCTGTTGCCTCTTGTGCTCTCCATGTGGCTCCTTATGAAGAGAGAGCCTCTGGCATTTTTGTAGCCACCCTTTAAGACTTTGTCATCCTTTATTAAGAGGGAGAAAGAGTAATCATTAGTTAAAATTCTGATTTCTCTTATGAACTCATACACTGATATCTGTAGTATCTAAAAAAAACTAGATTACATTTTCATTAATGGTTTTTCTTTTTTCATGAATTTAGACTTTTCTGTTTTTCCAAGAATCTCAGCCAGAAGTGATAGATGTGAATTACCATTCACTTCAACTGATGGAAAAATACAGATTTTCCATATGAAAGAAGTCATCAAGCCATTTTCACTATATACTGTCCTCTGCAGGAAAAAAGTCAGTTTTGTATCTTACATGGTCACCTAGCTCATCTCCTCTCTTTTTACTCAGTGCTCCTTAAGAGTTCTGTCGTATCTATTAGATGCAATCCAAATGACTAAAAACTAATTTCAGAAGGCCTGGTGTCTTGGAAATAGGTCTCTGGGTAAGAAATGCAGGTACCTGAAGGGAAAATACAGCAATCTGAGAAGAGGTTGCTTTGTTTTGGATGTTGGTGTAGAGCTCATCTCTTTGACATGTGATTGATCTTCATAATTGGACACGCAGCAATGTGTATGTCTGTTGTGTGTCAAATTACAAGCAACTGTTAGCAAAGAACCAAGTGCATCATGATCTTTCTGTGTTTGTGGAGGTCCTGAAACATAAAACAGATGTTTACCTTTTCGAAATACCTGCTACCTGCTTTGACTATAATTCTGTAGTTGGCTAATTTGGCATATTTGCAGTAGTCCATGAAAATGATAGTACTTATGAAAACTGCTGCTGCAGCTGTGTCTTATTTTACAATCAAACCTGCCTGCAATCCAAGGTGGTTTAACTGGATATCAGAGTATGCCTGCTTGGTCCTCTAGGATAAAAGGGAATTGAGAGACAAAAGATAAAACTCACTTCCAGTTAGGTTCATAAGAGATGGAATGTTAATACAGTAAATGAGGCAGTCTGCAAAACAGTGCAGTAGAAGGCCTGGATAGGAAAATGACCAGAATGTGTTGTCATCTCCATCCACAACTGTATGTGCTTTCTGGTAAGCTGGAGACTGAGTGAAGCTTCTGTGCTCTAGTTACTGGACAATGCTGTGGATAATCCAGAGACTCAAAAGCAGGCAAGGATGAAAAAAAAACAGTTGACTTCCTTCTGTGTATTTACTGTAGTTTTGCATGGTTTTTAGGGAAGATAAAGGAATATAAATTAAGTATTTAATGAAATAGAACACTTAAGACAGTCACCTTGTTTTAGTTTCAGAGTCTTGTCCTCATCCTGTAAGAGCTGATAGACACAAAAGACTATTGTCTTTTTATTTAGGGAACTACTTTGGTTGGAAAGTGAGAGATGTAATAGCAGGCAGTGACCTCATGATCTTACTACATCATTAATCAATATTCTAAAATCAGTGTTACAACAGCTATAGTAAATATGAATCACTTGGGTGCAGTGAACAGTTGGCCACAGTCCAAGCATTGCTTTTTCTATCCAGGAGTTCTGTTCTAGCCAACTAACAGCTCATCTGAGGACACGGCTGTGTGCAGCTCATGGTCCAGGGATAAGTGTCTTGCATAATGGAAATCTGCAGTTTGGCTGGTTGGATTTGTTTAATTTTTTTATTATTTATTAAGCAATGCAAACAAAAAGCCCCAAAGAATCAAATCACAAACCTATCTGTAGATGATACTAGGTCACTTAAACAGCTGGCTTTTCATTGACCATAAGACCTTTGTTTTTTTGCTTTGATGTGATATATTGCATTACAGCAACAAATGCTTGGATGTTTTATAATCAGCTGTGAATCCATTGGTGAAGTTAATCCAGTCTCTAATATCAGGAAGTGGTTGCCTGCATCACACCATTGTTGTGGTATCAAATAGGAAATAGAAGATTGTTCATGACTTGGACAGTATTTTCCATGGATGTTAGCAGTTGTATTTAAGAACCTTTTATTACTCCTTTTTTTAATAGGAGATGTATGATGAACAGAAATAATTAATAAATTATAATGGACAGTAAGCATTGTAAGGAGTTTTTTATGTTCGGGGTGCATGTGTGGTTTTTGACATGTAGCAGGAACCACAGTATGCATTACTAGGAAACTGAGGTGTCAGGTTTTTATGTGATTTTGCATTTCTTGATTGGCTGTGAAACTCAAATACTTCAGTGAAATTGATTGAAAAAATCTAATCTTTGTGATAATTTGTAAATGGCCTGTAGTGCCATCACTGAAATGCCAGTGATGATAGTGCGGAACATTTAATTGATCAAGCATTGTTCTTCCTCTGCAGAAGCTTCAGTGTGAGGCGGGGTGGATGGCGGAAGCGAGCTGCTGATGGCGATGCATGGGGAATATGGGTATGTTCAAAACCTAGTGGCTTTTTTTTAAAGAGGTAAATGGCACTGTGTTTAAAAAGGGATTACAATTTTGTTATACATGCTAAAAGGATGCTATAAATTAAACCCTCGTGCTTCACTTGAAAACACATAATTAAGTTTGAAAGAAATTTTTTGATTTCCAGGTTTTGAAGTCTGTGTTTACATT
>VZTT01012829.1:32211-51834 GCA_013400855.1 Buphagus erythrorhynchus | reverse complement strand
GTAGAATGTGTAGAAGTGAAGCAATGCAGGGGTGTATCCTGGGATCAGTCTTGTTCAACATCTTTATCAATAACCTGGAGTAAGGGGGAAGAGGAACACTTGGAGAAATTACCTGGTGGAACCCTGATGCACTTCGGCATGGAGAGATGGAAAGCCCAGCAGCTGGGATTAAGCCTCCCACCCCCACCACAATGCTACATGCCATGGATTGACTGTGCAAGGGCAGCTCTGCTGATACAGTCTTGGAGGATGTGGCAGGGAGGAGCTGCACAAGTCCCCATGACCCTGTCATTATCAAGGATCAACAGCACCATGGGCTACACGAACAGGAGCACGGGTGGTACATCCAGGGAAGTGATCACCCCTTGTGCTCAGCACTCTCTAGACCACATCTTAATTACTGAGGCCAGTGTGGGGCTCTTCAGGCAGGCACAAACAAACCTGGGAGTTCAACAAAGGGCACCCAAGATGGCTGGGGGTTGGAATATTTGGCTTGTGAGGAGAGGCTGCGAGTTCAAGGTTTGCTCAGCCTGGGGAAAGGATGCATTTTGAGAAACCGAGTAGCTGTTATCTAAAACCTACAGAGAGGTTATTCTGAAGATGGAGAGATGTTCTTCACAGTGTTGCACAGTAGGAGAATGACAGACAGTGGGGTTAAAGTCATAATCTCATTCATATGTAAAAAGAAAAAACATCTTGTAAAACTAAGAACTTATAATTTTAATGGATAACGTCCTGTGCTTTTCAACATCTTCATAAATGACTTGCACGCAGGACTGGAAGGGATACTAAGCAAATTTTGAAAAGACAAAACTAGGGAGAGCTGTTAACTCCCCTGAAGGCATGGAGCTCCTGCAGAGGGACCTTGATTTTGGGGAGGAGGTTGGATTAGAAATCTCTTTCCAGCCCCTTCCAGCCTGGGCTATCCTGTGATCCTGCCCCATCACAGGTGGGCAGCTGACAGATTCCTGTAAGCACCAACATGTTAGCCACAGGGGTTGCCTAGGCAGTGCTGCCACTGGCCTGTGACTGTGATGTGGAGCCCAGCTGCGTGTTTTGTAGCTGTGAGAGAGTCTGAGAGCATAACTCCATCACCAGGGCAAGAGGAGCCATGGCAGCTTTGCCTGATACTTGGGAAGCAAAGCCTTTCACGAGCACATATGGACATGTGCCTTTGGTTTGTTCCTGTGTATTTGCTCTGCACAACATTTCTCTGTACTTTGACAACCTTTCACCTGCATTGTCTGCATTATTTGACAGACTATAATAAAGGGGATGTTTTATTGACCTTTTGAGAGCACTTGAGGCCTGAAATGGAGGGCAGAAGGCTATTAAACTTAATTCATGTTTACTGTAACAACAACTGTTTCAGCTGTTTTTTTAACGATATTTCTCTGAGCCATCAGTGCCAGGGCACTCCTAAGAAAATGTCTTTAAAATACTTTTATTCTGAGTGGACATTGAAGGTTTTAGTATCATTCCTTGTCAGCTTTCTGTCAGTGCTCTGTAACAGTAAAAAGCTTATCCTGGAAAACTTGGGTGGCCTTTTTGAAGATAATGCCTCACTATAGACTCTGCATATTTTGACTTCATCCCAGGAGGAAGACTGGTTTCTTACATATTTCAGTTAGGGGCTGCACAGAAACAGGCCATTCTATCACTTTGGAAGGAACATTCTATCACAGATGGAAGAAAAAAAGAAAAAAAAAAGCCCCAAGTCCCAGAAGGTTTAATTTGTTTTGCCTGAATAATTAATGTTTATGACAAAACGTGATGATCTGGCATTTGGAGGTGGTTAGAAAGGTAAGTTGGCTATAAGGCTGGAGGACAGTTCTTGCTGTGGAAAAGAAATATGACTTTATAAAGGAGGTAAAGATTTAAATATTTTAGAGGAGCCAAAATTGAACATTTAAATAACCAAAGTGCTTGGGCACCAGGCAGTCTTGCTGAGGTAGACCCTGATGGCCTCATTCATAGCCTTTCCTCCCTGCTGCCTCTAGCCATGGGCCAATCAGGGCACATGGCTGTGTCCAGCCTGGCTGGAGCACTTGGACCTTCCCCTTTTTATTCACTGGTAAGTGCACAGCAATCCACCATGAGCCTGACATTTTGTATCTGGCATCAACCTTTTTGAGGAGAAGCTAATAAAGCAAAGGTATCTGATGGTAATAATGAACCCTAATAATGGACCCTAATAATGGACCCTATTGAACCCCCATGAACAGGGGCTCGTGTGATTGCATGTGACTCATAGGGCCAGCAGCTCCATGTGCCATGGCAGCAGCCATGACATCAAAAGTGATTATGCAGCATAGTAGAGTCAGAGTATGAATGTTGATGTCATGAGGCATGTGAATAAGTGCCAGCAGTACCAGGTTTCCCTGCATGGAAAGCACCTGCCAGGGCCCTCAGGTACTAAAATTTCTAGTACAAAACATGGAAGATATGGAAGAAGATGCCCAGCTCAGGAAGAGGAAAACCAGATGAAACACATTATCCAGGAAACTTGATAAGCCAGAGGCAAAACTAAAAATGTTTTGGATGTTTGACTTTGCAAGAGAAAACACAAATATTATTTAGAAAGAAAAAGGAAAGGTATTTCCCTTGAACATAATTTTGTGGAAACACTTCTCGGCAACCCATCATACCTGTGAGACCTCAATTTGCTATTATGCTCTCTTTTTACAGAGAATGGGGGGAAACAAGCTTCCCTTCTGCTAGAATATTCAAGCACTTGAGATACTATCTCATTTCAAACCAGAGTAACTGATGTTTTTCAGAAAAGGGAATAACACAGTTCAGGAACGTACAGCATCTCCTCTTTCTACCTTTTTCTGTTTGGGTTGCTCCTAGTCAGAGCCTGCCCCTTGGAGGCACAAGAAAATTCCCAGTAAAAGCCCAGACTGCAAGGCTGGCTGAATGAGATGTAGGAGATCCCACCTTTTCCTTCTCTGGACAGGGAAAAACCTGTGTTTGGAAGTACCTGTGAGTCCTGATGCCAGGTGGGCTGCTCTTTGGGACTGCTTGGCTCTGAGGTAACTGAAGAGCTCCTGTCAGGCCTGAACTTCTCAGCCTGTTTTTGGGATGGGCATGGTACCTGCCAGCCTCAGAGGCCACCCAGCAAGCAGAGGTGGTAGGAAGCCCATTAGCAAGGCAGGGGATGATAACACACACTGCCAAGATGAGTACCTACATCTTCACATGTGGTTGACCAGTGCACAAGGCATGATTGATCAGGCTTGAACTGCTATTTCTGAACAGAGAAATATTATCAGAATGTTTTGGGCTTGCTTTTAGCACTGATATTATGAGGAGGGAGATGGGAAGTGTTTGTGATGGAGCCTTGTCAAAGCATTATTGAATGATTTCATGTTTTCAAGGAAGTAATTCCCAGGATGCTCTCCTTTTTATCACATTAATCATTCACCAGCACTGAGAGTATATCTTTGTGACAAAATGCAGTACTCTGCAGAAGCTGTGATGGAAACCAGTGCAGTCCCATCCAGGAAGCAGGACCCCTGGCTAATTGTGGGAGCTTATATGTGTACATATGGGCAAGAGTGAATACTTCATGCACATGGTGCACTGAGATCTCCTGACTCAGTCTGAGAAAGAGAGAGAGTGAGGCTGAACAAACAATTTAATCACAGGGCATTACAGACTAGCTACAGACACATATTTTCCCAATGAGGTGAAAGGAATTTCAATGGCTTCCCAAGACAACAGTGGAAAACCATGCCTGTGGATCTTATAGCACATTTTCTCATGTTGAAGGGAGCAGGAACTGAGAAATGCTGGCTGTATCTTCCTTGTCAAGACTTTCAGCTTGGCATCCTGCAGCTGAGAGGAACTCATTTCTCTGGCCTTTTTTCCCAAGGAGTTTTAATCAGTGGACATAGATGGTGTGGCTTAAGCGGGCGTGACTGTACTTTTGCAAGGTAGATCTGTACTGTCACTGGGGAGAGAAGAGACCTGAAAACTGTGAAGGACTGTGGCATCCAAGATGACTTTAAAGACCATGAGGTTCAGCAAATTAGGCTAAATTGCCACTGTAAATTTTGCAACCAAGCTAGGTAAATTCTGACATTAGAGGATGTTTCCAAGAATGAAATGATAGTATTTGTAACTGCAGACTGTAGAATTGTTCACAGGGATACCTGTGTGAGAAAATGCTGATAAAAAAATAGCCAGCACCTTCTAGAGAGACTACTGTTAATAACAGGTGCTATTGATAGCAAATTTCATATCTTTATTCCCCATCAAACACAAACCAGAAAACATGTAAACTATAGCTAGACAGAAACAGTGACTTCTATTAACAGAGCATTCATGTTAGCAAGCTCCCACACCTGAAATTGTTCTGGAGGACTTGCACTTCTGACAGTGTTTGTCACTCTTCATGTACTCATTGTATGGAAATGAGGTAAAGCAGATTTGTACATCACTAACAGCAGCTCATGGAAATAAAGGACAGCAAAACATGAAGGCTGAAACTGGATCTACTAAAATTGGCAAAACCCAACTCACTTCACCTAACTCACTACTGGAGACCCTCCCACAAACATTTGCATCTGTCAGAGTATCACATTTCTTGTAGAAAATACACTTACAGAATAAATAAGCACAAATAAATCTGGAAGCATATAGTTAAAGTTGTGATCTGTTTCTTTACTCATGTAATTTTAATTTCTCATTCTTAATTCTAAGGAGCAAGTGACCACTGTTTTAATCTCTTTAATTTTGTTCTTTTTCCCAAAAGTGGAAGTAGTTCTGTGGCTATATGCAGGTGGTATACATGTTCTCATATGTGTGTTAACTTTGGATAGCTCTATATATTTGCACACAATGCAATTTATTGCAGGCAGGGCAAAAATGATATAGAGAGAAGCCATATTGGATTCCCAACAGGGTGTTGTACCTTTGTTGTACCAAGCATATATAATTTACTGGAAATTAGTATTTTTATATGCTGGAAAGCAGCCAAAACTAGTATGCTTTGTTGAATAATGTGCTCTGGTTCTATATTTATAACCTGTGATGAGCTGGTATCTGGTTAAAAATAGGGCATATAGCCACTGGTGTGCCAAAAATACAAACCCCATGTTCACATGTGGGGAAGAGAAGGGGTGAGGACTCAGAGAAGAAATCTGAGGGTTTGGGGAATGGAAATGGAAGCAGGGAGGAAACTCATGGTAGGAAAGGACAGGCTGGGTAGTGCACAGTGGCACAAGGTGTGTGCCAGAGGAAACGCTGGGGCAGGGCTGGCTCAGCAGGGCAGAGCTCAGAGTCAGGACACAGAGAGGAAAGGGCAGAAGGGGCAAGACGTGGTGGGGACATGTGCAAGGGGCTGTGCCCACCTGCACAGGATGTGAATAGAGACCTCAGCATAACACATTTGATGTCCTGAAACTTCTTTCCCTCTGAGCTGGTCTAATTTTCACATTGATTCAGCTTGGCAGGAATAATTTTGGTTGTCTGTGGCACTCTGGTGTTACTTCACTGGTTATGACAAAGCAAATCTTCTTAACTAAAAGGTTTTAATAACGGAAAACCTTTATTCCAATAGGACACTTTTATTAAGGCATGAAAAGATGCTCTTCTTATGCATGATACACATTTTTATGTACTTTTGTCTGCCTCACATTAGTGAACTTATATGACACAGTGAACATTGAATTTATATACAGATTAAAATGTTCATGGCCATTCCCTCCTGTGGTTAATAGGGGACTGAAACCTTTGGTCTATGGGGAAACTAGCTAGTGGAAGAAGGGCTCTGGTAAGAAGGTGTTGACAGTAAACTGATATAAATAAATTCTTCTGCAATCTTCCCACAAGGTGAAAAGAAGTTTTTTTTCCATCCAGAACACATGCTCTTTAATGAAAGTCCCTAATGGGAAGATGGGAAATAAGGAAGCTGGAAAGCAGGCTTAGTACCTTTCTCTACATGTGGTTTCAGTCTTTCTCATGTTTTTGTAGTTACTGCATTTGAATTTGCTGTCCTGCAAAGAGAATATGTACCTCTCCATTTAGCCCAATTGGGAAGATTTGGTGCTTCTGGAGCCAATGATTACAGGTTTGCTCTACTCTGTGTAGCTTAGCACGTTATTGTTTTGTTCTTTGTCTGTGGAGAGCCTGAATCAGCACAGAAGCACAAATTGTTGTATACTGCTAGCTAATAATTGATTTTTTTCTGTTCATTTGAGGGGAAAAAATAGACTATAAAACTTCCTATTTTTTTCCTCTTCTGAAGCAAACCCTCCCACAATTTAATCTGACATGAAATTTTAAACTGATTATGAAGAGAGAAGGAAAAAACATTCAAAAATAGCCAAAAGGAATAACAAAATTCAAAAGGTAGGGTGGCTGGTGACGAAGAAAAAAAAGAAAATATTGAAGTGTTGACTAATGGTGGTCAAGAAGGCTAGAGCTGCAAAAATGGTAGCAAGGGTAGAAGGGTGTGGATTTGTTCAGTGTCCTGGTGTTAAAGCCACAGTGTGCAGAAGCAGGAGATGGTGATTCACTGCCTCTCAGGAAACCTGAATCCACATCAGCTGCCTGCAGCAGCCTGGGGAAGGACTGCTCATGTGAAAGGAGTGAGACACTGCATTGTGCTGCAGGCTGGGTACCTGCCTTCACAGCTACTCTGCCAGCCTCAAAGCAAGGACCTAAGCAAAGCATTCATTTTGTTTAATCCTTGTTAAAGGAACAGAATAAATTAAGCAAAAAGTGGAAAGTCAGCACCTATCTTGGACAAGGATTTGGGAATCTGTTGAGACATCACTAAACCCAGAGATCTGAGTGTTTTAGAGACTTATGGTGGAAGCTGGTTACTGGTTATCATTGAAAGACTGAACTGTTTAAATGTCATAGAGAGGCATTCTGTCAAATTTTAATTCAGGAATGGTGCAAGGTGTGAGTTATTGAAGCTTTTATTATGAGGAAACAAAATATCATGGGCAGTACATAACTTTTTTATTAGAAAATAGCAAGAAAAATTTAAAAAACTTTGAACAAACTGCATTTCACGTTATTTTGATTCAAACATTTTGTAACAGTTGATGTTGTATTGTAAAATGTTTTCATTTTGGGAAAGACTTTCAATAAAAAAATAAACCTTTAAAAATTGTTTGCAGGATGTTTATTTAATAAGGTTTAGACAGACAGAATAAGCTTTTATGCCTCTTTCTGTAGGAGAGGAAAGCAGAACATTAAAAAAAGGGGATCACCATTCCCTGTTTATCATATACAGTGAAGAAATAGTGCTTATACTGGACAGTTGTAGGAATAATTAGTGTTTATAGTAACAATAATCACTGGCTAAATCAACTCAAAATTATTTTTAGTCTGTAAATAATTTTGCACAACTCCACCTGAAGGGACTTGAATCAAGGAATAGTTCAGAGTGGACTGCTCATTGCTAATTGGTTTCACAGGGTGGATCCAGATTGGTTCTTTTTTTTCTGTTGCCACATGGCAAAACGTTGTTTCTGCATTTTAAACTCCATGTACGTGAAATGTTTTAGTTACTTATTGCCTGTTTGTCTCAATAAAACAATGAAGAATGCTGATCCGGGTGGGTTGTGAAGAATGTCTGCTGACAGAGAGTCATTTTTCATACTGAACAGCCATTTGGGGGAGAAAAGAGAAAGAGAAAAAAACATTTTAACAGCTTGCAATGTAACTAGAATTCCCTGTTCCTTTGCTAGTTTATAGTCAGTAAATAGCTTCTAGAAACTCATTCCCTTTGGCCTCATTCCATTGTTTCTTGAGCCACTAAAAATGTTTGCAGAAACAGCAGGGGTTGTAATACCTGTTCTCTTAGTTCTTCACTTAATGCAGTCTCTTACTGTTCCTAATATTTATAATTATAGAAGAATTGTTTATGATTTAATAGTTACAGATTTTTTTACTGTTGTTTTGATAGCATAATAATATTTTCCAAGGTTTACAACTTGACTATCAACTTTTCTGTGTGTTGGAATCTTGACCTCATAATTTTAAAATTGTGAATGAATGGTTGCTTTTTATTTTATGTAGCTGATTAGAACTGTCTGATGAGGTGCTATTAGTACAATCTCATTTATAGTAATATTTTTTGGTAAAACTCTGGGAATGGAATTCATTTTGCTCCAAGGGCTGTTTTCTTAGTCTGGAGGGGGTGAGAAGGCTTGAAGCTGTCCTGTGGTACACTCCCATCCAGAGGCACTCCTCTGGCAACTCAGGTTTGGGCAGAGCATGAATTCCTGCAAACTCTGTCAGGTACTTTGTGCAGAGAGAGCAGATGAAAAGAAATTTGAGCTAATGATACTTGGGTTAAATATTTCCCAATGGCAATAGACATCCCTTCTATTCACTTGGATGTCTTCCTGCCTGTGGACTCCAGATATCTTTTCAAACTTAATAGTGGATTTGAATATGCACACTGTTTTAGTGCTCTGCCCTCTCCCACCTTAGGAGCCTTATAAAAGTGGTCATGATTTGTCATAATTAGACTTTTCTGTCTTGCCTGATTATTTTCTTGCAATTGTTTCTCTCAGTGTCATTCAGCTGAAAGACATTTTGTTTTTCCCAGATAGAAGACTTCAAGTCTGTGATTTCCCTTTCCTACACAGCACAAGTAATTGTTTATTTTCACAAAATCTCAGCTGATATTTACCACTGTGGGATTTGCCTTCTTCCTCGTACTCCTTGTTACCTTTCAAGTTATTTTGCAATTTAAAGATTATTTTTAGTTTCCCAGTTAAACTTTACAGCTCTTCTTTTTTACCACTTTCACACTGGTGGTCTTGAATTCCTGACTGACCCACCACTCCTTTTTCCATATCTATTGTCATTTGTCACTTTGCTATCCAAGGCAAAGAAGCCTTTTAAAATAACTTTTCTGGCATATAGTAGGCTGGTGTTTGGAGAGATTATAAAGGTTCTTAAAATATAGATTGGACTCCAGGACTGTGCTTGACATTAGTTATTAGTTTGGGAATATTTTCATTTTTAGTTTGTATTTGACTGCCTTCATCACTGGATACTCCAAATGACCATAATGTACCACATTCTCACAAAACAAAGAAAGTAAGAAAATTCCTGCCTGCCCACTGCAACAGGACAGACAGCAGGAATGAAATCTGTCCTAGACTTAAGAATGTGAGTAATAGTCTATTGGATTTAACCTTGATCCACTGTCAGGAGTGCTCTACCCCTGACAATGGCACTAGGAAACTCATTCTAGAGTCAGCAGAGTGTCTGGCCACCACGTGGTCCATTCCCCTTTTACTCCACCAATGTCCAATTAAAAAAAGAAAAAGGAAAAAGAAAAAAAGAACATTTCACTTTTCATACTACTGTGAGCGAAAAATTTTACATCACTGATGTTGTAAACAGCTAAACTCACCATTATTCCTGTAGCTATACTGCAGAGCATGTCTTTTTTGTGAAACTACAAAGTTAAACTGAGGAAAGCACTGAAAGCAAAAGAAAATGATTGTATACTTAGCATTTTTCTACATAATCTTAAATAGCACTCTAAATTTCAAAACTTCTCTTTGTGACATCTCATCCAATCATGAGCATCATTGAGCAAAAAATTATTATTTTCAGATTTGGTGACTGATTCAGTGCTATTGGTGGCTGAACTTACTTGCCTTCTTCAATATGTAGCAAATGACATTTGGAGTGACTTTGAGTCTTGGTACATATGTTCTAATCTTTCCCAGCATATATTATGTGCTTCAGAAAAGTTGTTATTTGTCTCTGTTTTTGCTGATAGTAGTAGTAGGACCTGGTAGGTCTTTTTGACTTCACTCTGTAGCTGCTGCTCCCACTGAGATGTCTGCACTGGCTTTTCAGTGTCACAGAATTTCTCTGCACACCTGCATGTAGCACTGAAGAACCTTAAACGATGCTCTTTCAGACAATCTCTGTACAAACAACCAGTGAGAAGCCTGAGAAGCCATGGAAACTTGCTTCATAATGTTGCCTGCTAACAAAAGAGAAAAACCCTTGCAATAGTATTAAAATGGCAAGATGAAAAGCAGTTCTTTATTGGAAACTTCTGGGTGCATTCATAGTTATGGGTTATGAGCACACATGGAATCAGATTTCTACAATTTTTCTAAGTTTAACAAGCTATCATATCTGACAAACATTGTCCAATTAGAAGAGCAGTTGATTAGGTAATTTTTCCCTGGGTACTGCCTCACTGGAGTTGGTCCAGGACTTCTTTGCCTCACTTCTTGTCATGTCTTCTCAGATTCTGATTAGAAAACAAAATGTTCTTATTGTAGGTTCTCTACCTCAAAATAAAAAGTATCTCAGGAATGTGTTATAAGGTTAGTTTATTATTCTAAAATCTAAGAGAAAGGGTAGGAAAAATACCAGGAGCTGTATAAGCATGTATTAATAGTATACAAAGCTACAAACATATGAAAAACACATAAAAAGACAAAATCTTTAGGCATCAATAAGAGGTGGGTGATATAGGCAGAACTAGGAACTTTACTGAGCACCAATCAGTTAAATATGCTAGAGTTAAACCCCCTTATTTTAAGCAGGTTCCATTATTGGCATTTTACATGTACACCTTGAACAAAATATTTGTCTTTCTCAGCTGCTTCAGAGTTTCAGGCCTCCTGCAGATTTCTTTGTTTGCTGGCAAGAGAGTAGAAGCTCACTGATGTTGTCTCAATTTGTACATTTCAAAAGGCTGGTTTCAAAATACAGTCATTTCAAATTCCCTGTGCCAAAACTTCTACCCCTTCTAATGATAATTTGTGCAAATTGAAGTGAGATAGCACATTTATACCAGCCCAGAAAAATATTTGATATTTTCTGTTGCCTGGCTGTCTTTGGAAGAAGCAGTATTTGACTAATATTGGCTTTATCTTAGGAGAGCTTATTTTTCAAATATATTATCTGATGAATTTCAAAGGCTGCCCCATAAACTATGTGATCATTTTCCTTGATTCTATCCCAGATTGGTGGAATCTTTGTTGAATAAAGAAGTGATGTATGAAGAACCAAAAGAATGCTCACTTAAGAAGCATAAATCCTTTGCTGAAGCATCTAGACAGAGGAAGAGAAAATATTTATGATCACCACCTATATGAAATGAAGAACTTTGCTGATGAAAGAGAAAGACCAGACAATCACAGCTCCATTTTGAATCAAAATATTTGCTTTATTTGCTTTAGTCTTTTGATATTTTCATTTTTCCATTAAAAAAATCTTAAATTTTATGGAAAATTATAGTTTTCTAATTAGTTCTAGCCCAAAATAAATATCTTTATGTAACCAAATAAAGTGGTATTGAAATCACTGTTTCTAAATCCTTAGGTATCTACCACTACATAAATAAAAAAAAAATGTGGTGAGAGAGATTATATGCAAAATTGGTTGTTAATTTAGAAACATACTGAAATGTTTAACAACTTGTAAATTGTAGTTTTGGGTTCCATTATTACCTGTAATATGTACTATTAATTAAAATAGATGTTTCTCATAGGTAACTTTGACCCACCTATTTTGAGCCACAACTTAGATAGCTGTGCCATTCATCCTACTGTTTACAAGTGGAAATTTGATTTTCTTTTCTTTCCTGATCTCTGATCAAGGTATTTGGTCTCATTTGATCTTTTGCAGAGAAATTGAACATTTTAGCAGGAAGAGTGAGATCTAGAAAAGGCAAAGCATTTCCATGAAATTATTTCTCTTAGAAATTCTAAACAATTGTACTTGACATCTTGTGTGCTAGGCAAATTTCTAGTTCTGACTAGGCTCGTACAAAATGTGTGTGTCTGCCTCAGCGGTTACACAGGAAGGAGGACAACCTTCTGAAGTACTTTGTTTCTGGGACCTGGGACAACCATTTTGTAAAATAATCCCATGGAGAGAAGCCCAAACCATCTGGTTTCCCCATCTGTTCAGGTCCCACAGCCTGAGACACAGTGCCCAAAGAATTAGCTCCCAAAAGTTTAAGTCTGAAGGCATGTTTTCAGGGTTCAGCTTCTGGGTCTGTGGCATTTCACTTGTCTCAAGCATGGTCTAGGAAACTTTTGCTTGAACCTGAGGAAGCAAATGGGTCTTGAAGCCTGGAGTATTCATTTCTGGAGTATTCAGCATGTTCATGCTTCCAGCACATCATTTTTTATCATGAAAAAGAAGACTCAGATTAATAGGTCATATTAATACCATTCCTACAGCTCACAAGTGAACAACAAGGTAAGAATCATATCTGCATCCAAGACACCAGGAGAATCCTGACAGATACAACACAGCAGCTCTGTGTCCTTGGGACAGTAGCTTGAGAACAGAAGGATTTCCCTTGAGCATCTGAAATACCTTCTTTCACCTGAATTGTGTCTCTGGTGAGGACTGCACGGCTGGTGAGCAGTTCACCTCGAGGGGAACAGTGGTGGCTCAGTGTCACTGCTGACACCTGGTCAGCCAGCAGCAGTGTTGACATCAAAGCAGGCATCTGTGTTAGAGCACCTCAGCAGTGTCCCCTAACTCTGAGAAAAACACCTGCTTTGATAGTCAAAAATTTAGGTGGTTTAGCCTCATTAGCAGCCCAGGATTTGAAACTCATTCCATAGACATACTCACTATTTCAGTGTTTCCTCATGGAAATATTGCTGGCTAGAAATTTTGGTTCTTTGAGCTTCCTTCAGTTTCTTTCCCCTCTTGAGCTATTTCAGCAGAAAAGCCTAATGACTGTGTCCAAGGGAGCCACGTCCCTGGTGAAACTGCATTATCTGTGTCCCTCTCTTGCTTTCCAAACTACCCTTGATCTCCTTGAGGCCTCTCCCAATGGGAATATACCACACAGTCTTCAGGAGACTTACCTGAAAATAGAGGGATGAAATCCTACCCCTCCTCTTTGCTGTACAAGTCCCTTACCCCATACTGGGATACACATGGATGCCCCAAAATATGCCTTTATTAAGCAAACATACTTAAATATCTGTCTGAATCCTTCTTGTTCTCCTCTCTGGATGGGCCCACTTTACATTTCTTATGGGGAGCTGATGCTGAGCAATAGTGGAAGCTTCCTGCTGTAATTATAAAAGAATATAATGACGAAGAAATGAGGAACAAGGAAAGTATCCCAGGGGCCATACGGCAGTAATATGCTCAATGAATTGGTTTTCAAATTATCTGTAAGGAGAAGGAAGGATAATTAAACTTGTGTATCTTTGTTTCTCTGCAACATAATCCCAAGGGCTAGTTTAGGTTAAAGCTTACTCCACTCACAGTGTCATGCAACAGGATTTTGCTTCATACTGGATTAGATCTCAAAGAATCACAGAATGTGCTGAGCTGGAAGGGACCCACCCAGATCATCAAGTTCAACTCCTGGCCTTATACAGCACCATCTCCAAGAGTCACACCATGTGCCTGAGAGCATTGTCCAAACTCTTCCTGAACCCTGTCAGGCTGGTGCTGTGACCACTTCCCTGGGCAGCTGTTCCAGTGCCCAACCACCCTCTGGGGGAAGAAGCTTTGTCTAATATCCAGTCTAAACCTCCCCTGACACAACTTCAGGCCATTCCCTTGTTTCCTGTCACTGTGCACCACAGAGCAGAGATCAGTGCCTGCCCCTTCTCTTCCCCTCACAAGGGAGCTGTAACTGCAGTGAGGTCTCCCCTCGGTGTCCCCCAGGCTGAACAGACCAAGTGACCTCAGCCACTCCTCATACATCATCTTCTTAGCCCTCCTTTGGAAGCTCTCTAATAGCCTAAAGTCTGTTTTATATTGTGGCACCCAAAGCTGCTCCCAGCACTCGAGGTGTGGCTGCCCCTGTGCAGAGCAGAGCAGGACAATCCCCTCCCTTGCCTGGCTGGTGATGCTGTGCCTGATGTCCCCAGGACAGGGTTGGCCCTCCTGGCTGTGCTGACTCGTATTCAACTTGCCATCCACCAGCACCTCCAGGTCCCTTTCCATGGCATTGCTTTCCAGATTTCATTCCCCAGGCTGTTTGTACATCCAGGGTTGCCCCATGCCAGGTGCAGAATCCAGCACTTTCCCTTGTTGAGCTTCACGTGGTTGGTGATTGCCCAGCCCTCTGACTTGCTGAGGGGTCTCTGCAGGGCCTTTCTGCCTTCGAGGGAGTGAGCAGCTCCTGCCAGATTTGGATCATCTGCAAACTTGCTTAGTGTCCCTTCCAGTCCTGGGTCCAAGTCATTGATGAAGATGTTGAAGAGCACAGGGCTGAGGATGGAGCCCTGTGGAACCCCACTGGTGACAGGTCCCCAGTCTGAGGTCACTCCATTCACTGTCACCCTTTGTGCCTGACCCATGAGCCAGCTGCTCACCCATCACAGGAAGTGTTTATCCAGCTGTGAGCTGGACATCTTGTATAGAAGAACACTGCGAGACACAGTATCAAAAGCTTTGTTGAAATCCAGAAAGATTACATCAACTGGCTTCCCTTGATCAGCTAGGTGGGTTATCTTGTTATAAAAGGAAATCAGGTTTGATAAAAGCAGGGCTTTACTCTCATGAAGCTGTGCTGGCTTCAGGCCATCAGGTTTTGTGGATTTGTAGGGATCTATCTGGAGCCCCAGGCTGACTGGGAATTGATCATTCCTGCAGTCATGGTTCTCCAGCTGAGGGCACTGGGACTCCCTTGGCCCATCTGATATTGATGACTGTGGCAATGAATTTGTTAAACCTCTGCCTTGTCCATGTCCCTGGTGGTAAGAAGACCATCCTCATCCTGTAATGAGCTGATATTAGTTTTACACTGCCTGATGCCATTAATATATTTGAAAAAACTCTTTTTATTCTCCCCCACAGTTTTGGCCAGCCTCAGCTCCAGATTTGGCTGCCTGAATTTCCTCTCTACAGTATCTCTGTATCCTTGCCATGTTATCTGGCCCTGTTTTCACTGGGCATACACCTTCCTTTTTGCCTTATTTCCAAGAGGAGACTCTTGTTCAGCCAAGTTGGCCTTCTGCCTTGCCTGCTCGATTTCTGACTTTTGGGAATTGCCTGCTCTATGCCCTTAGGAAGTACTGTTTAAAGTGACCAGCACTGATGGACTCCAGCATCTGCAAAAACATATTTCCAGGGGACCTTACTTACTAATTGCCTGAGAAGCCTGAAATCTGCTCTCCTCATATCCAGAGCTGAGGTTTTGCTGGTAGTTTTCCTCCATTAACAGAGATTTAAAACTCAATTTCTTCTTGATCACTGTGGCCAAGACAGCTGCCAATCTCCACTTCACTCACAAGATCCACTCTGTTGACAAGCAGCAGATCAAGTGGGGCATCTTTCTCAGTTGCCTCCCTTAGGACCTGTTCTATAAAGCTGTCATCCAGTTTTTTTAGGAATCTCAGAAGGGAACGAGGCAAAAAAGTCCTCTAAAGTGGATGACAACTATGTTAGATTCACAGTGAAGAAATACCTGCTCTTCACTGTTGACTGTACAAGGGCTTCAAAGTTTTAGATGCAGCTGGGTAAGAAGAATGACAGAATAGTAGAGTGCAGGGCAAATAATAAATATGTACTTTTCTGGTTGTGCTACAGTAATGTAATTGCCACCAGGTTAAACCACATTTCAAGTGTCATATCTGTCTTTTTGCAATGTCTAGGATGCTGAGAAATGCAATTTAACTTTAATAAATTCATAACTTTATTGTCATCTGCAGTAAATCTTAACTGACTCTTTAAGGTTCCTCTTCGATTCCCTACAAATGATTATTTGACTGCCTGTCTTTTTGATCCATATTGAATTTTAAAACAATAAAAATAATTCAGATTGCTGAGTCTATGATAAGAGAAACATTTCTATAAAGTTCTCAAGGTGCAGATTGCCTGTCCTTATGAATTCTGTTGCTTTCATGGTTTAACCCCAGACAGCATCTCAGCCCGACACAGATGATTACTTACCCCCACCCCATGCTGGGGTGGAGGAGAGAACTGCAAGATTGAAAGTAAGAGAACTCGAGGGTTGAGATAAAGACAGTTTAGTGGGGAAAACAAAAGCTGCACATGCAAGCAAAACAAAACAAGGAATTAATTAATTCAGCACTTCACATGGGAAGGCAGCTGTTAAGCAGTCCCCAGGTAAGCACAGCTCCATCACATGTAATGGTGAGCTGGGAAGACAAACACCATCACCCCTAACATCCCACTGCTGTGTTCTTCCCCAAAGCTTTATATGCTGAGCATGGTGCCATATGTCTGGAATGTCCCCTGGCTCAGTTGAGGTCAGCTGTCCCAGCTGTGTCCCTCCCCAACTGCTCATGCACTCCTAGCCCACTTGCTGGTGGGGTGGGGTGAGGAGCAGAAACAGCCTTGACTCAGTGCAAGTGCTGCTTAGCAATAATGAAAATATCCCACTGTTACTAGCACAGAATCAAAAAAAGTCCCATACCAGCTACTGGGAAGAAAATTAACCCTATCCCAGTCAATACTAGCACACATCCTTACTTATAAGCATGATTCATCATTATACTATAGGGCCAGACTAGATGAATTTAAACAGCACTCCACCTATGTGCAGAAGAAAGTGACATAAGACTATATAGCTGTGGTTACAGTTGATAAAGCTAATCCTCCCTGGAGATTTTTATTCTAGGAAAACAATTATGTACACTGAATAAGCCCATACTTCCACAAGCCTTTAGAGAAAACTTGCTGCTCATTTCGAGGACGGGTTCTGTGAAGGCCATTGCCCTCAAATTTAGCTTGTCACTGTATTAAAGTGAAGTTATTTTTGCCCTTGATGTTTGTCCAATTTTTTTTTAATATCACAAAATTCTTTAGTATAACACATAGTATTTGTAGAAGAAAGTGATTTTTTTTCTCTCATCATTTCCACCCAGTTTATAAAAAGTAGTTATTGGTTCTTTTATTATGCTTGAAAATATAGTGGACTCAGCCAGAAATGAGTGCACGTTTAAAATGTCTATCTTAGCTGAGAATGGACACTGTGAAGCTGGCAAGTGCTAACCTGAGCATGATAGGTTAGTCTAGTCTGCAATTTCCTTTGTGGATTTACACATAATCATTGCAGATAATATCAAATACTAATTAGAATTTGATCAGATTTGGGGTTAATTTTTTTCATCTTGTATATATTTAAAGAGCTCAGCTGACTATAATAGTACATTAATTTATATCAGTTGGTTGTCTGGCAGTTTCTCTTCTCTGTATTTGCTGTTACTGCCAATAATGTATTTTGGAGTCTTGAAAAGTGAGGGAGGAACTGAGACTAAAGCAATCAGTAAAGAGGAAAAAAGATCTCAAAAGCATGATGGCAACCTGTTGCCTCAACCTCAGTCCAAGATCTGGCAGTTGCAGGAACCTGATTAGCACTGCTACAAGACAAATGCAGCTGTCCATTCCTGGTGTGCAGGTGTTGCACTAGGTATTCCATTGTCTGACAGCCAGTGTTTTCAATCAAAGTAATTATCTCCTGTAGGAAAAATAAAGTGTTTGCCATGTTGTTCTAACAGCAATTACCCATCTGTAACAAGATGGGCAATTGGAGAATACCATTAAAACACTGAGCTTCTGACCCTGTGGTCATTAGATTTTCCTTTTTCATTTTCACTTGATGTCAGGTGTCTTCCTCACTATCTGGCTAATTCTGGCTTCTAATGCTGTGTGCTTTTCAGAGTCCTAGAGATATTGCCTGAGCCTTGAAAGGCTGTTTTGTGCAGGAGTGAGAGAGCTGGCTCTGTTGCCCTGGTGTCAGTGAGCACTGAAATTATGGTGCCCAATCTGTTGTAGACCAGAGGATCGAGCATCAGTGCAGTAGGAAAGAGAAAGCATTCACAGAAACCAAACTGATCTAAAACTGCATGAATGAGGTTTAGTCACACATTAAATGCATTCTACCTGACAACTTCAGAAACAACAGCTTGCAAATCTAGAAGGCAACAGCATGTAGCAAATATACCACTTATGTTCATTTCCAGGTAAAGGATTGTATGCACAATTTATTTAATGTCAACCTTGCAGGCAGCCAACGTCTAACCATTAGTGCAGAAGGGTTAACTGGACCCTTATTTTTCCACCCACTCTTGCAGCTCTCAGTCAAATTAACTAGAGGTGGGAGCAGCCACTGTCCCTAGAAAATCATGCGCCTCTCATATTTGCCATAGCCATAAAAAATCCACACACTGCATCAAAATGCATGCAAACAGAACACTTATAATCTTCCCAAAATGCAGCAGGAGGGGGTTCTCAAGGAGATCCCATACACAATTTGAAGTCCAGAGGTGGCTGGCAGAAGAGATGGAAGCAGAGGATTGCATAAAAATGTGCCTGAGTTCCCAGCCCCTGTTGGGATCACAGAGACACAGAAATTATGTTAGAAGTAAATGATTTCAACATAACAGAATTAGCCAGATTTAGATTAGATATTAAGAAGAAACTCTTGACTTGAGGGTGGTGATACACTGGAACAGATTTCTCAGAGAAGCTGTGGATGCCCCATCCCTGGCACTGTTCAAGCCCAGGCTGGATGGGTCTCTGAGAAATCTGGTTTAGTGAAAGGTGTCCCTGCCAATGCCAGAGGGGCTGGAACATGATGATCTTTAAGGACTCTTCCAACCCAAACCATTCTATTGTTTTATCAGTCTGGTATCCACCTGTGCCCCTTGGCTGCCTGCCTTTCAGGTGTGTGCCAAGGGTCAATGACTCGTGGTGTTCAGACCCTGAAACCACAGCAGTGCTCAGTGGCAGGTGGGATACTTTGCAGGAATATACATTATTTTCTTTTTACATTATGGAATTCCACTCTTACTTTTTTCCTAAGCCAAATTCTGGTCCCGTTATGTTTTCCACTGTATTTCTTGTGTTAGATAAGTTCGCACAACAATTACAGAAATGTTAATTAAGAAGTAGTACAGATTTTCATTTAGTGTTTTAGGGCTATGAATTTTTTTTGGGTGTTGCTTCAGTTCCTAAATTTGATTGCTGCAGGAGATGGCTGTTCATATACGTCACAAATGAAAAACTGACAAATTAATTGACTGGCAAGCCAGGTTCAGTGTATGCATCCACTTTGTAATGAGTTATAATTTAAAAAAATAATTAACAAGGAAAGTAACTATGATGTGATCATCGAAGTTTAGACAGGCAAAGTGACCTAGGTGTGAATAGAAGAGTAATTATTTGATAACTATGACATCACCTATCCACATCCCTCATGTATTCTGTTAAATTAACCTTTGCCATCACAGACAGGCCATTCTCTGGTCTCTTCAAGCTCAAATGATCATATCTAAACTCCTTACAAGGAGCAGCATCATGGGCTGGCCCAAAGGAGTTAGATGGTTCAGCTAACCAAAGGAACAAGGGTTCAACCAAGCACCTTGACTTCTTCAGAACTATTTTGAAACACCTATTTCCCTCCTGCCAGGCCTCTCCTGCTAGCATATTTGGTGTAAATGCAGTGAACAGAAAGATTTGTTCTGGATCCAAGGTGGTGTCTCTGCCTTGTGCTGTACTGCAGCATGGAGCTGCCCTGCATGGTGGCTGCTTCAGCTGCATCAGTGACTTGCCCAAGATTACTCCTCTAGGTTACAAACAGAGCTCATATTCTCACTGATTGTTTATTCTTATATGTGAAACTGTGAATGATTTATGCCTTTTCCACATGATAAAATTGTT
>VZTT01012829.1:4166-22530 GCA_013400855.1 Buphagus erythrorhynchus | reverse complement strand
TAGAAATAAAGTAGTTGTAGGGTGAAATTTAAAAATGTACAGGGGGATTTGAGGAGACAAGATGGAGGAATTTGGGCGTGCCCTGTCCTTCTTCCTTCTTCTTCTTACCCTCCATCTTTCTCCGGGGTGGTGGCATGCTTTGATTGGGTTTTGTTGGGAGCACACAGTTCAATATTAGTGATAGGTATTGGTATAGACTTGTAAACATAGTACACGTAGATTTCTGTATAAAAACCTGTGCCATCCCCCAGAGTGGGGAGAATCTCGTGTTCTGCGGTGCCAGAAGGACCTGCAGTGCTGCCAGACACGACCTTATAAGATAAGAAAATAATAAACCAATTCCTAAGACTGAAAACCGACTCTTCTGCCTGCCTCATTCAAGAAATCAGAGGATCCGAGACCTGGGAAAATAATTCCCTGGATCTTGGGGTCAAATGGACCTCGAGTTCCCACATCCTTGTGCTTGGAATTACCTCAACCCAGGTGCACAAACTTCACTTGGCCTTGCTGAAGATCCTGAGGTTGCACAGCTCCACCTCTCAGCTGTCAGAGGTACAAGTCTGTGTTAGATGCAACTGTACAACCTTAAGATGACACACCCACGTCCCCAACAGACACACACATAACTATTTCTAATAAATCTGGTCGGGTTTCCCACTGGGACTGTCAGAAAACAGTCTATAAATTACTTGCAAAAAAATATGAAAGCGAATTAAAATTCAAACATTTTTGTATAGAACATGTTGCTTTAATAGGAATGGTTGGTTTATGGCTGTCTGAAACTAATTATCTCATTCCATTCTCGATGACTTATTTATTAATGGTGCTGATTTTACTCATACACATCTTGGAGTACACGAAATAGTTTTATATATAAAATTGATAAATACATTTATTGATTTGAAAATGACAAATATATTTGATCTAAAAATTTTATTGGTTCATAAGAGTGAAATATTGATTTTTTTGTGTAATATAAGTTTCAGATATGCGCTGAAGTAGAGGCAGCAGAACTGCTTATACCACTTGGTGGAAGTCTAACAAGCTTTTCAATCTCATCTTTATTTTGAGGGTTTCAAAGCTAGGTCATAAAAAATGAGTTTGGGCTGAATCTTCTTTTAAGACACTTGTGTATCTACTGCTTGGCATCTTAGCCAAGAGTGCTTTTAAACACATTCACAAACAGATTGGTCACTGTTAAGCTGTACATGTTTAAAGTAAATGCCCATTAATGTAACTGTAGATTTATTTCTGTCTATAATTTCTGTAATTGGCAGTTTGGTACCTTCTGTATTTTCTGTTAAAGAAAATAATGTGTTCATTGAAGAATAATAAAAAGTATGTTAACATTACCACATGCTTTTATAGACAAGCAATGTGTTGACTTACAGCTCATCCTGGTGGTCCTGAAGACAGTGAGAGCATTTTCACAACCTGAAATATTAATGAGTTAATTCCCCTTAGCCCTGGGGCAGAGAAACATTCAGGCACATCACAACAGTATGCCCCAAACTCAGCATGGCAGCAGTGCAGTTCACTGACTTGCAGATTCCTGTTATTCCCACACACATTGTGCCTAGTGTCTAGAAAGAGAAAGGTAATGAGCTGCATTCATGGTGATTCTTTATATTTCTCTATAAAATACATATTAAGATGCTTACTTTGCATAATAAGGTTGTACATTTACTTCCCGCTAGGGAAGTAGTGTATAGGATGTAGGAAGGATTCTTCTGGCATTATAGTTAGTTTTACCAAGAATAAGAAGGTGTGGACAACTTTATTCACAAATTATATCCCAGTCAAAGTAAGCTGGGTGATTTGTTTTTGTTTTTGTTTTTTCCCTACTTGTACCAAGATTTTCTCAGCAGCAAACAGGTGCCATCTAATCCCAACTGGAAGCCTACTAGAGTTAACAGTAATGTCATAGATACTAATTTGCAGATGATTTCCTTCAAACACACACTTTTTATATATTTGTCTAATTATGAATTTTGGTTTTACTATGAAATAGCTAGAGGGAAAACACAATTAAATGGAATTAAATATGCTGTGTCAATTGTGTCTCTGTGGATTTACTGTGGTTTCAAGATTTTATAGAATGCGTGAGTCATGACATGTCACTGCATGGTAGATTAATTTGGTCCCAGAGATTGGCCAAGGTATTTCCAGCTACGCAGATAGGCTGGACAGAATATAACCTCTGTCACATCTCACCTCAAAAGAGAGAGTTTTATCTACTACAGACATGCAGACACTTGTTTTTTACCTTCCTTCAGTCTTTGTGCTCACCTGGAGACATGACACTTTTGAAACTATCCACTGATGGGTATAAGTAGCCTTGCAGATAGTACAGCAGCAATTCTGGGACCACTAAGCTGAATAACTATATGACCAAAAGCCTTGTGTCAGAAAACAATATAAATGAAAGGCAGATATAAAAGCATGCAATAAACAAACTGGAAAAATACAAGGTAATAGAGAAAACATGGGATAAAGTGATACTTATCATGACTGTTTGAAGATTTAAAGAATGATTGAGGAGTGAATAAATGACACATTTGTAGATACTTCTGTTAGATTCTTTACCAAAGGACCTGTTATACAATTATTTGGGGAACCTGACAGATGAGTTATACATGTAATTCCAATAAACTGATCAGTGCATAAAAATATTCAGGAGGATATTGATTCATTAAAAGTCCTTGGAAAAACCACATAGATAGAATAATTTTTGTAAGGAATATTTATTTTCAGTTCCATTTAAACAACCCACTTTTGTAACACATACTAAAATCTTTAGGAAACATTCTAAGAAACTTCAGGATTATAACCACAGGAATGAATTTAATGTATTTCAGTTCTGGAGATTAAAATACAGAATATGTTTGCACCATTCTGCATTTTATTAGTTTGCTGCCTTTTGGTATGCTTTACATTAAAAATACATGACTGACACTCTTTATACCAGTAAGCCTTTTTATTGAAAAAAAATATTATTGCATTAAACTACATTCCCAGGGATTCCTTGAATAAGCTAAAAAAAAAGTCGCATTGCATGTACAATAGTGCAATTCACTTAGCTACTGTATAATATAAAACACTTTATACAGAGAATACAAAACAAAATTACTAGTTTACATATTATACTAGTCAGAGTATTATCCAGTTTTAAATATAAACTTGACACTTTTAAAATCAACCTGATCAAATGGCATTTTTATGCAAATCTGCACAACAAATATACATGTTGAATGTATTCCAGAAGTGCATCAGATTAAAAAAAAAAAGTCCCAAACAACAACAACAAAAAATTATCATGGTGTAATTATGGAAAATTTTTTATTGGAATTTTAAGGTGTGAATGACTTCTTTCCTTGGATTATGTATCAAGAATACACAATCAAGGTAAAATATATTATTAACTTGGTGTGTGTATATCACTGCCATAATAATACTATAACTTTTTTAAAAATCTGTTTAAATAAAACCAAAATTTAGCACAGCTCCATACATCAGGCTCAATAATGCTTTTAATAATTATCATGATACATATTTGAAGTACATTACTGATGAAAAAAATATGGCAGCAATTAGAGAAAATATATAATTTCAGCTGTGTTGATAGCTTTATTACATTTCTCCAAGAAAATCCCTTCTGTGCACCAAGAAGAGTATTGGATGTTGCCTTTGTTTGGTAATCAGTGATTACTGTGTTTCTGTTGTGCTCTTTCTGTTCTTAATCTCTCTTTTTCTCCCCATTAAAACATCTCAAAATTCTAATTTCCATTGTTCCAAGAATTAAAATTAATCTTTGTTGTCAATTTATTTGCCTTACCCTGTTGGTATGTACAATTATACATGGAAATCCTGTGATTTCATTTCTTCTAGAGTTCTGTTGTATGGTGTATACATTAAGGGAAACAAATACATCTATTTTCCATAAACGATCTATGTAGTAGAGTATGGTTAAGTTTGATTTGTTCAGGTTTCTTGCCACAGAATTTTCTACAGTATTAACATTGTCTGGTAGAAGTGGAATACAAAACATATGTACACACATTAAAGATGAGATTAGCCCATCATTCCTTCAGTTGCATATTTTTCTTTTGGTGTTATCTACTTAGGATACAAATTAACTCTTATACACAACAAGGACAGCTGGGTTTACTTCAATAGAGATGAAACTGGGCCCATAAATTTAAAAGCTTGTGGGGCTGGAAATGCATTTTTTATGCTGGTATTATCCCTGGACTGGTGGTGATGGCCACGCAACCCAGTCAGCCCCTTCTAGGGCACAGCTTGACCTGCTGCTTTAGATGTCCAATTCAGAATGTGTCTACAGAGTTATGACTAATGCTTCCCAGTGGTCCACTGAGTGAGGGATCTCCATCCATCCAAGCAAGCAATGATTTTTAGAGATGTTAAGTCAGAGTAAGTGGAATATGTTTGGTTCTCAGAAAATAAAGTATTGGAAATACAGAAACTATATGTAAATTCAGATTTTATTTTGGGTAATTTGTCAGTCAAAATTGAAAGGAAGAATTGTTAAACTCTAGAACATTTAGTTCTACTTTCTTCCCAAATAAAATTTTTGACTTCCTCAATTCTGAAGCAATAATTTCAATTAAAAAATTACTCTACAATTTAAATGAGAAAAAATATAATTTATATGCTACTTACATACAGATAAGTAACGCCAAAATGGCATGAATCCATTTTGTTAATGAGACTAAAAACTAAGTTGGGCATCAAACCAAAATATATTTGAGGATGCTGGTGCCACCAACCTGTTTCAACACCAAAATGTTTTCCTTCTGCATAGTCTCCATAATCTTTTTTTTCTGATTTTTTTTTTTCAATAGCTAAACCATCAAATATTTAAAGCTACTTTGAAAACAAAAAACTAACAGTCACAACTTGTAATGTGATTGGAAAAGTTTGGCATATTACCAGTTTATTCTGAAGAAGCTCCAGAAAGACAGAAATTAAAACAATTCCATTTTATTGCAATGGATCGATGTATTTTGATTAAAGCAAAGAAAATTGGTCCTGTTGTATTTTAAAGACATAACTTATTTGCAATTAGATTTTTCAGCTTCTTCAGGTAGATGAATATAATGGAATAAAATTCCTCCAAAAGTTTTTCAATGTGTTCTATATTGACTCTGAAAGATACATTTTTGTGCATTACCTTAATTGCAAATGAATTGAAATAATTTCAAATGTTTTTAATCTGAACAAACAGGTCCTGTCTGTTGGATACTTCATGGTCCAATTTTATTGGGAAGCATGCCTGCAGTCTAACCATAATTATGAACTATTTTCATGCTAAATATCCTGTGTTCAGTTAGAAACATTATAAAAAATGTCAAACTATGCCATTCAAAGAGATGCTGAAGCCTTCACCTATTTCCAGACACACAGTTATTACGAACAATTTCAGCCACACATTATTCTGAAGGTTGGATACATGCATTCAAACATTGTGGATTCATAATTTCAATTTACTTGTTGAGAGTTTGGGAAGCCATGCGAGAATCTTGACATATTTGTTTAGAATCAATGTACTTTTAAATGCTGAGTACTTGAACAAGTTTTTCTCTGAGTCTGAACCTGTAGAGCCAGTTTTTGATCAGAATTTTACTTCTGCATCTTTATGAATATCAGCATGATTTTATAGGACCAGCCAATTGTTTCTTTTGTTTGTGAAAGGGATGAAAATATTTACACATTCTTTGGGAAAGATTCTTCCACACACCAGAGCTCAGTTTGGTAGGAAAAAGGTGTTGCAGTTTTTGGCCAAGGACCTCTGAGGTTCAAAGCCAGCACTGCTGCTTGGCAATTCTGGGCTGCTGCAGCTCACCCTCACATACCCTGTGACACAGCCAAGCACAGGCAGTGCCAAAGAACTTGGCTTCTCGGTGAGCCTTCCTGGATGCTTGGCTCACAGAGAAAACAGGCAGCCTGCTTCTGCCAGCACAGAGCTCCCTGTGCTAAGGGAATATTTTGTTATGTACCCATGGCCTGACTGCAGTCCCTTTACACTGTCCAAGCAACATATGCAGGGATGAAATCACTAAAGTATCTTCAAGATGTTGTTGTGATTCTCATCTAGTGTTAATTCATCACCCCTCCCTGTGAGCCTCCCAAGTTTACTTTGGCCAGGAGACAGCCCAGGGTCTGCTGGTCCCAGGCACCTTATTTTTTGCTCAGTCTAAAATACCTTAACTAAACCAGGCACTGTTTCATATACAAACTCAGGAACTCAAACCTTTGAGGTGTGTCAAGATTGCTCAACCTTAAATTGTGCTACTTTAAATCCCTCATCAGCGTCAATATTGATCCCGTTTTGTCTGGGTGTTGTGGTCCCTTTCCTACTGACAGACTTCACACTATTCTTTTGAAATATTCTGTGGAATGACACTGGCCACCCATCCTTCTTGTGATAGTATCACGAAAGGCTTTATAGCAGCTTTTCCTCAGTGATACAAGAATAAAATCAACATTCATATGCTGTCAGCCAGATTGTGGAGTTTAAAATCGTTGCTGTTGTGCTCTCAGCAAAACAGCAGATTTCCCCTCGGACATGACTGAATGCTGAATACTTAATTTTATCTAAATTTGGGGTTGGAGCCATGGTGAAATCATTCGGGCTAGTTTAAGTAGCTAGAAACACTGAAAACTTCTTTTGCTGTAGGTAACTGTTGGGTCTGGATAGAACAAGGATAGTGATGGGGCTCTTGTCCTTGGAATAAGGGATGAACTAAGTGATTTGGGTGTATAGCAGAAGGTGTGGCTGTGTTCAGGTGTGGTGTAAATAAGGCTGGGATGTATGCAGCATGTGGCAGTGCAGGGAAAGTGAGTGGGGAAGGGTGGAGGGGGGTGGTAGAAACCAAGTGCAGTGGGTGCCCTGCCAGCAAAGCAGGGTGGGTGGGAATGAGGGCTGGTGCTAATGGGGAAAGTGATATGGGGCCAAAATGGGCCTGAGAGAGGGGATGGAGGGGTGCCAGGGAGAGATGGCTGCCGTGGGGGTGCGCTGATGCTGAGACAGCAAAGCGCTGCAGCAGTGTGTGGTGGATGGTGGTGACAGTAGCCTGCTGCTGGACAGGGAGGGCAGGAACTGCTGGTGTTGCAGAGAAGGCAGCTGGTCCTGGGGCAGGCAAAACTTTCAGATGCTTTGCCAGAAGCTGTTTCTGCATGTGCTGCTGGGCTTGCAGCTGCAGCAACCTGTATTTGTCTACTTCTTCTGGTGTAAATGTGATAGGCTGCTGTGTTAAAGGAGGGGAGGTGGATTTACTGTACACTTCTAGGTCATTTAGTGTGTCACCATACTTCTGCATAGCATTGTCACAAAAAGAGTCTGAACTGCCTTCTGCCCGGTTCAAGTCCATGTTTACATCATGTAGTTCTTCTTTGGTCTCTGTTGAATTAGCAACAGAATATCTATTAGAGGGAAAAGCACCAGGGAAATGATTTGGTACTGGATCACAGCTTTGTATAAAGGGCTGCATTTCACTAATGCAGAGATTCGTTTGTTCCTTTATTGCTGTGCTCCTTTTTATGCTTGGGCTCTGATAGCCTGTTTCAATTTGAATTATGTCTTTAAGAACACAATGATCATAATCAGTTCCAGGTGAAACAGCAACATTAGTTATCTCTGATGCTTCCGAGTTGTTTTTCTTCAGATTGTTTTCCAATGAACTGATTTCATTATGTCCCATGTCATTTTCACCTATGCTTAGCACTTTCTCTGGCAAAGATAACATTGCAATGTCATCTACTGATGATGAAAACTGAAGAGCAAAGTGACTTTGTGAGTGATCCTTTAATTCTACCCCATTACTGATTGAAAATCTCTCTGAATTATGCATTTGTTCCTGGGTTTTCTTAGACTGCACTCTTTCTAAAAGCAACTTGGCCGTCATTGACTTTCTTTTTCCCCATATGTCTTTTGCCAAGTTTTTGGAAGAGCAGGTGGCAAAAATTTTAGACTGACTATTCACATTCAGAGAGCTGGAATGTGCAGTTTCAGCTTTTCCTGGTTCAGCGTTAGAACCTCTCTCAGCATCCTCTTTTGTTTTATTGTCACAGTTGTCAGTCTCTTTTGAGAAGGATCCTGAACTGCTGCCTCTTGATATTCTGCTGCTAGATGATCTTTCACTGCTTATTGAATCGCTGGTGGAACCACTTTTGGATTTGTGGTAACTTCTACTCCTACTATGCACTTTGCCAAAATGCTGATGTCTACATCTGCTGTGTTTAGACCTGTCTCTGATTTGTACACCTTTATGTCTTGAACATCTTCGATATTTAACTGTGCCACACTGAATGCAGTTTTTAGTTCTGTGACTTCTACTATGACAAAGATAATCCTCGTCTGTATCATCTGAAGTGAAAATACACTTGTGCTTTCTGTGTTTACATTTGTGCCTTTCATCTGTCTTGCTTTTTCTTTTACAACAACAAAGCAAATTATTTCTTCTGTGATTGTTTGATGTGGGACTCGTGTAGCTCATGTAGCTACACATACTGCTAACTGAAGTGTCAGAATAGCTGGAATGTCTGCCAGATGAGGACTTTTGAGGAGATGGGAATCTCCAGCATCTTGTGTAACTTCCACATCCTTCATTATCTGAATACCCGCTGTTTGAACTGGATTTACAGCTAAAGAAACTTCCATTAGAGTCTTTTCCACTGTCACTTATGTCACTGCTGCAGCTGACCACATCGTGAAGGGATCTGGAGTCACTTTGATTCTCATATTTTTCTTCAGAGTCAATTAAATGACATTTTGCAGATTCAGATTTTTTAATCCTAGACATAAAATCAGAAGAGGAAATGTTTTCATTTCTAATGTTCTGAGTTTTTCTTTCACAGCCATGGAAATGATTCTTTAAAGGTCTTCTCAGTTTTGTTATATAAAGACTTTTTTCTGTCACATAATCCTTTTCTGAGATATCAAGGTAAGCAGGCACTTTGGGTATATTTTCATTCAAATAATCTGCAATGCATTTTTGACCATTTTCATTAATTTTTTTCTCTATGTCTGACTCAGCTTTTTGCTTGGCCTTTCTTGGGTTTAGGGAACCTTTCATCTTCTTTGGTTTCAACAACTGATTATCTTGTTCATTTGACATTTGCTTGTGTTTTATTAAACCTGAGGGTTCATATTCATCTGCAGTCTTATTATTAGAGAGCTCTTTACAGCTTGCTTTGTTTGTTTCATGGTGTTTACCCTCCCTATGATTTAAAGAGAGTCTGAAGTCAAAATACAATGGATTACAACCATATGAAATACGGGGCTCAGTTTTTGTAAACAAAAGTAATTCTGTGGGCCACTGCAGAGCAGTGGTGCCATCTTTGCTCACTACATGGAGGAAAGGCAATGCCTGGGGCTTGACTTCTTTAACCATGTTCTTCTTTGCCAGTGTTTCCATATTTCCATCTGTGGTTTCTGTAATCTCCAAAGGTCTTTCTCTTTTTATCACTCCAGAACTGTCATTAATGGTGCTTGAACAGGTCAGCTCAGGTACTGGCTGTTGTGAGAGCTCAGATAACTGGTCTGGCAGGTGGGCATTGCTGTGCTTGTAGGTGCTCAGCTGTGTACAAAAATTGCTAGCTTGGCATGAAGATGAAATGGGATTTTCTAAGAATTGTTCAGATTCATTCAGTTTCCTCTCTTGCTCTGTTTCTCTCAGTAAAGCAGAAAAATTCAAATTTGAAAGTGGTATTTTGACTTTAGAAAATGAAGGATTAGCTCTGAATTTTTCTTCAGCTTCTCTATCACTACTTTTATCATTTTCCTTTAGCATTTTAGGTTTTGCAGCTACGTGACTTGATGCACTGTTATCCAAATCCATTCGGTCTTGTGTAATAGGTGACTCTTTATCCAAACTTGTTTTCAGTTGTTCCTCCAAAAGTGTGACAGAATGACAGCCCTCAATAGTTTGCTTTTTTTTATGTTTGGGGGACTCACTACAATCATTTCCTTCTTCAGAGTTCTCACTGAAGACTGATGCTGAGGACTCAAGCTTCAAAGGGACCTTTTTAGAGAATGAAAAAGACACTCCTGCCCTTTGAGAGATATTGTTGCTATCTGGGAACATTTGTGAGATGTGATTTCCAAGTGCATGGTGTCTTTGAGTTGGGGGATGGTGCCTGCTTATAATAAGTTGCTGTTTTTCTAGGAAGCTTTTGGAGAAACCTTGTCCTTCACTTGTGATGGTTCTTTGAGAACTTGCTGTGAACTTGCTGCCCTTGTAGAGGAAAATGCCATCTGGTGATTGCTGCTTTTCCAGGACTAATCGGGGGGCTTTGAGCAATGGTCCACTCCCACTGATGCTTTAAGGTAAACACATAAAGAAAAAAAGGAAAGCTGCATTAAGTAACCAAGTTATGACAGAGCATGCATTTGACAGTGTCTGTCTGGTGAAGGAGAGTGTCACTCAATTTTTTTACAAGGTCAAACTAAGATTCAACAGGGTAAATATGCAATTTATCATCAGTTTGGGCTTCTATATGGGCAAGACAATATTTACACATAGAAAACTGCATGTTTTAATGTCAGCACATGAATGTTCTTTTTCACTCATACCCATGCACAAGAAGACCAAATATTGGTTTTACTCTGAATTTGTATTTAAGGGAACCTAATCTGTGGTAAGTCTTGGTTTTCTGAAAGGCCTCTGAAAAGGAAATTGTGCCATGTTCAAAAGAGATGCTTCCACCTGGACCATCTGCAAAATCAAAGTCAAGAAGAGAAAGAGAAACATTCTGCTTGCTTAGGGAAGAATGTGTTTGTTTAACTTTTTTAAGAGTAGATTCTTATTTTATCTTTAAATTATTCCACAATAAATATTTGAAAAATATTCAAGGAGATATTCATACTAAAATTGTCAGGAAACATTGGTGGGGAAAAAACATCACAACTTCACTGGTCTCATTATCAACCGTGATTTGACTTTGCCATATTTTCTGTGTTTTACTTCCATTAATTACATTATTCCTCTTTTCAAAATATCTCAGATTTTAAATGTGATTTAGTTTTCTTGTAATTAAAAAACAAGTTACGTATTCTAGGGCCTTAACAAAAATGGCAAACCACTGATTTCTTGAAACATAATTAACTGAGACTGAAATGACTGTTGCCATTTTCCACTAAAGATGTGACATTAAACATAAAAGTGTTTTTCCAAGATATATTTTAAATGCACATTTCATTAGACTAATTATCTATATTTGCTATCAATGCAGTACTAGAGTACACTAACAAGAAAAAAACTGGAACAAGATTAAATAAAGAGTTTGATAAAAAATATAAAGCATTTTAATTAAATGTAAATAAATTAAAACTGTTAGATCTACATATAAGCTATCTAAAATTGGCAACCATGTTTTATAAATGCTATATAAATACATTGATCTTCAACAATGGGAAAGACAGAAAGACTCCCTGGAGTAGGGTTAACTCATAATATGAGAATATGTGCACATTTCAGAGAATATATTTGCATTTACCAGAAATTCAGCATCAGGAGATACAAATGAACCCCTATTTGTACATTAAGAAAAAATTATCTCTTGGAGAAGGCATATAAAGGAATAATTTTCAAAGTCTTCTTGGAATAGCAAAATAAATTTTTTCTGTGCTAAAGATTAACAATAATTTTGTTGTCAAATTGAATTAGCTTGTTGTAAGGAACTGTGTTGGAACCTGAGAGACAGTTCTCAAGGATGGTAACAATTGTATGTGTGTAGACTTCTGCTTACCAAGGCTGACGTTCTGTCTTTCCTCAGGAATTGGGAATGCTACCCCTCCACCAAAATCCCAGCACTCAGACTCCCCTGAGCCTATTAGTGATCACAGGGAGAAATAGCAAGCTCCTTCTTTCCACACTCTATGCAAAATATTATGGACTCCTGGCTCTTCCTAAAAGCAAACCTGCTCTTTCCCTCCCAGATGCATTCTGGCTTTCCTATTATCACCAACATTATGGGTCTGTCTGAGGCTACATCCTCAAGTGTGGGCATAAAGGAAGCTTCCCACAGGCAGTTACATTTGTTTCAGCAGATTTGTATGAAAATGGAGTCATAATCATAAAAGTGATATATTACCACTAAACTGTTATATTTCAGCAGATTGCTCAAAAGCAATTACACAGGCCAAAAAGAGTTTGTAATAAACTCTGAATGCTGTTATTTCCAGGGTACAGTAGTGTTCAGATGAATTAAAAAAAATACCAGTTTATTTATCTGATTACCTCATTGTGGTGTAGATTAATATAAACAATTGGTCTGATGGCAATCTATTCTACTGAAGCAGTGTCATTAAAAAAAAGGAGATTTCTCAAATTCAAAGGTTTACTACTGCAATCTTTGTCCTCTATTTTGATAATAATCAATGGAGCTAACAGTATTAGGCCAACTTAATTCAGTTAATTACTTTTTTTATCATTCAAATTATCCTACAGAGAAACTGAAGAATAATCACAGTACCTTGAAAGTATTAAATAAAAAAAAAGTAGTAAAAATTCTCCACAAAGTGTTTATCCTCTCCCATTAACTTATGATCAAATGTTAAGACAGTCATACTAATCTCTTCAGATCAGTTTGGACAAGGTAAAAAGGTGATATTATAAAAGCATCTTCAAAACACTCCATTTAGAAGACATGAGAAAAACTACACGAGGGAAAATGACAGACTTTCAAACAGCATGTAATTAAGTCAGAGGTTTTTCAATGCATGGTTTGCAGAGCAGGATCATTTGGAGTTGAAGACAGCTGAAAACAGGTTACAGTACACACAATCTCTGTACATTATATTGTGTAGGAGTAAAAATACTATAATTTCTTCTGGAAGGAAGGAAAGAGGGCATTAAAACCTCATACAACTTTTAAAAACTTGCCATTCTGACTGTTTCCGTAACTCTGCAAGCTGGTGGAGTCGCTTGAGTGCTTTTTCCTGTTTCTTCTCATCTTTCCATGACTTTGAAGCCACATTTCGAGCAAATTCCCTTTGTTTTAAATCTTTCAGTCTCTGTATGAAAGGAATATAAACAGAAGGGATTAGAGATGTACACAGCAATTAGAATTCCCCTTACTCAATTTATTCACTGTTCATGAAGTTAGTATATAAATGGAGAGTAAAAGTATACTTAAAATACTATAATAGTGAGAAGAGATTGAAAATGTTAATCTTGCTTAACAAAACAACATAATTTGTCCCCTGCTATTTATCTGATAAATGCCTACATATGAATGATAGCTTTTTTAGTTTCTTATGAATACACAAATGTTCTGTTTCATACAACTACGGACACAAAACTAGAAACCATTTAATGAGGTCAACATTTTCCTATCTTCTTCATCCTGTTGAAATGTAATCCACAGGCATATACTGGAATAACTCTGAGCTCCTATATGTATTATATTTTATAGTTTTCTACTTGCACATGTATACACAGATGTGTGGGGGCTTATCTGTTCGTTTTGTACCTTTTTTTAGTCTGTATTATTTTCTCAAAGGAGAGAACCACTGTCTGAAATATTTGATCAGGAAATTCTTTTATAGTTATTTTTACAATTTTTAATCTCCTCAATCATCTATAAATCAGGTAATTGCTGTTGGAGAGAGCAAAATTCTTTGCCATTATTACATTTCTTTATTGCCTGATTTTGCACTACTGATAACATAAGGAAAACGAAGGAGAAGACATAAACTAGAAAGTGTCAACAGCATCCTCTGCAAAAACAGTTGTCTCTGAGTTCACTGTGCTCTCTAGGAGCCAGCAAGTCATGTCTAACCTTACAACTCCCCAACTCAGATCCATGCTTCCATACTCCATGGCAGAAACGCCTTCCCTCTTCCCCACTTCTCCAGTGCTTGGGGAAAAATGTTTACAAGTTGGGAGGCAGCTCTGGTGTATTCAGCCAGGTGCCCAAACTGGAGGCTTTGAGGACTGGAACTGAAATTAAACTGCTGTATTTGCTTTCCCCTTGGTTGAGACATGGCTGTGTGCTCATCTGTGTAATTTAGAACCACTTTATCAACACCACGAAATGGTAAGTTTTCCATGGAGCAGTTTTTGCAAAGTAGATGTGAAGAAAGTTTTGATATCACAGCCATTTTTAAACTGCTGCTCATCTTTCAGCATCTATGCCCATTTGACTGTCCACCAGCACCTGAAGATGAACATCCCAATCACTGCCATCATCTCATGCTGTTGTTTCACTGCAGCAGGGCCAGATGACCAATATACATCAGCAGGATGAATTGAAAGCTGACCAAGCATTGTAAAAGCAAACACTGCTTTCTGCAGCTCAGGTATGGGGAGCAGTCTAGCCATGGCACAGAGCTCTACACTGACCAACATGCACCTGCCTCTGAGAAACAGGGCTGGAGGCAGAGTCCTTAACTCGTTGAGGTCAAGAAAATTATAAATGCATGAGACAATTGCTTTCTGGAGAGAAGTGTAGCTTTTGCCAATAGATTACGACAAAGCAAATGGGTGAAAATCACCATCTAAAGAGATGACAGCTTCTTTTTTGTCCAGATAAGATGAAAGAATCCAGTTAGTGGCAATGACATAATATGACAGAGAGGCGTGGAAAAACACTTGGTGGAAACAGGCCATACAAGGTCTGTGATTTTTTTTGGTGAAGAGTGCTGGAAAGCTGTAGTGAGCATCTCTCACCACTGTCACATCAGCTGTCCTACAAGTATGGGAGTTTTAAAAAAGTCAGATAACATCTGTGAGAGAAAAATAAGTGCTGGAAGACTAAGAGGAGAAGTTTTTTCTTTGCTCTCAGCCTTTTGGACCCCAAGACATATGCCTTTGAGCACTGATCTGGAGACAGGGAGAGTTGGGCTGTCCACAAACCATCTGCTCAGGGAGCTTAAGATGTGTCTCTGGATCTCAGCCACCCCGATGGTTTTGCACACCCTCTGTTGGATGAGGATGAGAAAGTCAGGAAGTTGCTCAAGGAACTGGTGCACCACCAACCAGCAAGAATCATCATGCTGCCTAGTGCCTGATGAAAGTTTAACCGTTTCATCAGAACTATTTACAGTCTGTCAAATCTGTATGTTTCTCTGTAAAGTTTTTATCAGCCCCAACATCGAATACTTCATTGAACTGGACTCTGAAACAGGACAGCTGCAAAGTCCTCTTTAAAACTCTTAGGCTTCAGCTTCTTGGAAAGAAAGGGTTGCTCCAGCATGTTTAGCTCTTACCTGTCCCTTTATGTGCCCTCTCTCACTATTCATTTGTCCCTTGCCAGGCCAGTCACATAGCACTCCATTCCCTCAACCTTATTGCCTGCAATTTACAGTCAAATGGATGAATATGTAAGACAGTCTTACTTTTGGTTCAAGAAAGAAGCTTTTCAAATAATATATTAAAGCCAAAGCTAAAAAAAGAGATTAGAGAATCTTTCCAGAACAAATCCAAATATTCTGTCACCTAGGTAATATTTACATGAGTGTAGAGATATTTAAGCTGTAAAGATCCTATTCTCCACAGAAAAACATAGGTACTCTTGAGCCTTATTAACATGTCCAATGTGAAGAAAGGGCAAAGAAACACATTTGAGAAATGCCCTTTAGGGTGGCTTGCTATGTTTTAGCTGTCACCAAGAGCTGTTCAGCATCACACATAAAGCATTCATGAGGAAAAACAGAAACAGTTTCTACCTGTCAAGGAAACAAAGAACAGTGTGAAACCAAGAACTACGGAGTGCAGTACTGCAAAGCAATGCCATTTCATTTCTCTGACAGTTAGGATGATAATCAAAAAAGCAAATGGACCAACACTAAGAATAGGAGTTCCAGCAGTATTTTTTGCTCTCTAATGGCATGCAGCATGTGTCAGAAAAGTAGAGAAAAGAAAAAGAAATGTAGGTAAGCATAGCAGACAACTCATCAAGTGCAGCTGAAATCCAAGAAATCAAAAGCTCTACAGTCTGAGGAGAGAAAGGGCTCTCCCTGCACATCCCCTCAGCAAAACAAAACAAAGCTGCACTGCCAGAGCTCTAGTTAGAAGTCATAATGAAATTTGTCAGCTATGTTGGATAGATCATGGGACTGCCTGCTGAACCTGCAAAGCCTCGGTTTTCTTCACTAATAACCTGTGCCAGACTTCTGACAGGCACACAGATATTTTCTGCAGGTGAGGTACAAGAGCATGCAATTGAGCAGGTATCTGAATAACAACCCCAAGCTCAGCAGGCGTGCTTGAAAATTGACGTTGCTTTACACAGAAGTTGCATTTTTCACATAATTAGGTACTTAACTGGGCATCCAAATACAGGCATGTATAATAAAATATGATTTATTTAATAGCTTCTTTGTGTTCTGTCCTTCACCTGCTACAAATATAGTTGTCATGTAGTTATATTTCTTTTTTTAGACTCATGTTCTATTCTTTCTAAGTTTTTTTGTACACATATGTGTCTGGACATTTCCACATCTAAAGTAAATCATCCCTTTTTTATAAACACCCACAGAGAGTATTAGAAGACTAAAAAATAATGTTCATTATCATGGAAAGATTTACTTGTAGAACTGGTCTGAGTCCCATTGTCTCTTCTGTCTAACTCAGTCAAAAACTGCTGAATCTATGTTTTTCCTCCTGGAACTCTGATATGAACCACCAGGAGATTTAAATGAGTTAATGGAGCTGCATCTTCACTACCTACTTTTTCCTAGACATCAAATAACAGTGGTCAAATACCTGTAATTTAGCAATTTCTTCCCATTCTTAATGTCGGGTTTGTGTTTTGTTCTTTTTTAAATTGTCACTTTATTTGGGCCAATACTTGCTTTGCACTGACCTATGGGCACCTGAATACTCACTGCTGGCTGCATTTGCAGTACTGAGTTTACTTTCTGTCCAGAGTTATGGTTCTGATTACTATTCTTCCCTGTGCAGGTAAATGTTTACCTGGATTGCTATGCCTTCAGATGCCTTTCTTCACAACCACTGGAAAGAAATAAGCACTTTACAGACCTAATCACCTGTTTTTAAAGCAGCTGTCTAAAACAAGAGAGATAAAGTGAAATGCAAAAGTACCTCTTCCTTTTAATTGTGTACAGAGGTTATTAAAGGTGTCTATCTTAATTTCTGCAGAGTGTTCCTTTATGAAGGAGACACTGCTGACCTCCCAGCTAAGATGCCTTTTCACCAGTGCACACAGCATGGGCAGCAAACCAGAGAGGCTGGATTTCCCTGCTCTGCTGGAAAGTTAGGATCTAATTGCCATCAATGCAATGTGGTGGGATGAATCAGGGGATTAGGCAACAGGCCCACCTGAGAAACTGCCCTCTGGGACAAGGGAGCAGAACCAAGCTGGCAGATCTTTAAGGAAGTTACACCAATCCTTTGGTGTAAGAGGAAAGGAGAATGGCGTGGCTGAATCAAATGAAGATGCAAGAAGGAAATGGAAAGGTAGTGAAAGCAGGGACAGGTATCCTGGGAAGAGTATAGTGATGCTGCTCAGTTGTGTAAGGATCAGTCAGGAAGGTCAAGGTGCAGCTGGAGCAGATCTTGGCAAAGGATGAAAAAGAAAAATAGGGAGAGCAGTAATTTCAGCCAAAAAAATAAAGTTAAAGAAAGCATACTGCCAAATTAAGAGAGCNTATAAATTAAATTATTTTTTCCCATTGAATTTAGAATATTTTTGTTCTGGGATACCATTCACAATGCACCCTCCAAACTACTCATTATGCATTCCAGGCCCAGGTAAAAAATGTATATACCACATTAGGTTATGTCTTCTGTTATATTTAGAGAGCCTTCTTAGAACTGAAGTCCTTGATGTAATGTGAGTATTTGAGTNGTATTTGAGTACCTGATTTACTTTAAAGATTTATTTCCACTCAGCAAAAAGGCTCCTTAATTAAGTTCTAACCAAATTCACCATAGAAGGGTTAATTAATGAAAAAAGGAATGTTAATTTCCATAATTATTCTCTTGCCTGTAACCCTAACATTAGAATCAAGTGCATTATTTGTAAAATGATTTCACACAGCAAACCGTCAAATGAGAATGATACTCACCAGAGAACATAATTGAACTTCATATGTAAGGCTTACAGTGTCACCTTGCTAAGTGAAAGCGAGGAAACAGCAATGAAGGAATTTGCCTTTACTATGGTAAGTAAAATACTAAAAATAAATTGGAAAAGCTATTATATACAGGAATTAACAATGAGAGATGAAGCTCAAAAACTAGCTGATAAATTTTCATTTGTTTTACCCATAAATAGCTACAGATCTCTTTGAAGTGTGTGCAAGTAATTATTTGTTAGAGTATTTTATATTACAGTCAGCTGTTACAGATTTAATATTGGTAGGGGAAGTAAATCT
>VZTT01012828.1:8865-24290 GCA_013400855.1 Buphagus erythrorhynchus | reverse complement strand
CAATTCCTGCTCCTGGAATTCCTGAGTTATTCCATGCACTCCAATTTGTAATTCCCTCAAATCTCGTCTTCTGTCACAAAGCTGAAGGCAACATTTCCAGAGTCTGTATTTATTTATTTATTGACCTAAAAATCCCAATTCAGAGACAGCCACAGAGCTGTTTGTATTCCAAAAATGGGATCTGTATTTGGGGTTTACTTGGGGTCACCTTAAAAGAGAAACGCAACTTTCAGCCACTGGTCAAGGTGGAATATATGTTCCAAAATCAAATTTAATTTCGATCCCCTAAATCAACTTCTCAAAGTGTCTTTCAGCAAATATAAAAATCAACCAACAAAACAAAACAAAACGAAACCAAAAATCAGCCAAGAAACCACAAGAAACAAATCAACCAAGAAATCACATTTCTTTGCATGAAAAGCACCACAATTTGAGGTTTTTTGGGAACACAATATCCTAAAAACAGGATGACTTGGAAGCACCTTTTTTCCAGCAAGAGCACCTTCAAAATCTGCTGAAATCCAGCTCTGATATCCACAATCACATCCTGATCAGCCTGCAAGAGGAATCTCTGCCTGGAGGTTATTTGAGACACCTAAAAAAATCCCTTTTTAACCCTTCATCAACCCAGTGAACCCACAACTGAGCTTTCACTTATCCCAAATCCCAGAAAGGAAGGCAAGAAAGGAAAAAGGAGGAATTCCAGGTGGACTCACAGAGGTGCTGCTGTCAGAGAAGGTGTTCATGCTGATGGATCTGCTCATCTTGCCTGAGGATGGCGGTGTTGGAGATGTTGGGGACACTGGGGACATTGGGGATGTTTGGGATGTTGGGGATGTTGGGGATGCTGGAGATGTTGGGGATGTTGGAGATGTTGGGGACGTTTGGGATGTTGGGGATTTTGAGGATGTTGGGGATTTGGGGGATGTTTGGGATGGACTGTGCTTGTCCCGTAGCTCCAGGGATGGGGCCAGGTCCTGGTGCTGCAGGTGCTCACGCCATTCTCGCTGGATGCTGAGGGAAAAAAGGATTTCAGGTCAAATCCCTGGCTCAAAACACTGGGATTGGGGGTTCCTGTATTTTGTTTTCCTATCTGGATAAGGATCACCTTTGTAGGGTTTCTATAAGGCACCACTGGGATAATTTGGGATATTTATTAAGGAGAATCAGGGAATTCTGGAGTGGTTTGGGTTGGAAAGGACCTTAAAGATCATCTGGTTCCAAACTCCTGCCATGTTACTCAGACCCCAGCCCAATCCCAAAACGTATGGAAGTGATTTCAGTTGAGGCCATCCAGAACTCAGAATTTATCCTACATCCCACAGTCAAAATAAAAATATCCATTTGTCCGCTTAAAGGAATTAACAACCTTCTACATCTTATTTTTATACCACATTTCAGATTATAATTCAGATACGACTGGAATTTGAGAGCCAGAGCAGTATCATGTAATGATGGAATCCCAAAATGGTTTAGTTTGGAAAATGTCATCTCATTCCATCCTCTGCCCTGGGCAGGGACAATTTTCACTATCCCAAGTTGCTCCAAACCCCATCCAACCTGGCCTGGAACAATTTCAGCATCCACAACTGCTCTGTAGGATTAGCTCCATGTGGGATTTTTAAGCAGTTGAGGGTTTATTTACTGGGATGAGCAGTATTTACATGTTTATATTTATGTATTTCTATTCTAAAGCTGGAGAATAGACTGAGCTTAAGTCATAATTACCCTCCTAGAAAGCTCCCTGAAAATGGATTCTTTCATCTGGCTTTTATTTGCATAACTAAAAGCTTAAAAGACACTGGGTTTTAATTTGAAACTTCATGTCCCTTTAATATTTTAATATGCATTAATATTTGAATGGCCTGTAAGTGAGGCAGTGTTTGCTGGATGGAGGCAATTCCTGCACCATTGCTGGAGGATCCAGGCTGGGAGAGGCTCCAAAAGGAATCCTGGACTCTGATAAATACGTGGGGAAGTTTTAATTATTCAAAATCAAGACTTTTAGAATAATTGACCCCAGGGGAATCTCCATATCATGTATAGCAAAAATTAAAATTATTTTATAATTCAAATAAAGGGTTGATTTAGGATATGAGGAAGGATTTTTTTTTTCTATGAGGACGGTGAGGTGGGAGATTCCCCATCCCTAAAAACACCCCAAATCAGGCTGACAAGCTGCCCTAATTGAAGCCATCCCTGCTCAGGGCTGGACTAAAAGGTCTTTAAAGGTCCCTTCCAAGCTGAACCATTCCAGGATTCCCTGATGCAGTGGCATTTGGAATTTGGGAGCTCATTCCTGAGAAAATCCCACTTTTCCCGAGCCTCAGTGCTGGACTAGAAGGTCTTTAAAAGTCCCTTCCAACCTGAACCATTCCAGGATTCCCTGATGCAGTGGCATTTGGAATTTGGGAGCTCATTCCTGAGGAAATCCCATTTTTCCAGAGCCTCAGGGCTGTGCTGCCAACCCAGAGCAGGAATTCTGCACTTCCAGGTCTGCTCCTTCCAGGGAATCCCTGGGAAACTGATGCTGGATGGGAAAAAAGCCAGGGAAAAGTCTCTGCTGCCCTTCCCTCCTCTGGCTTCTCTGCACACACGGAAAAATCCAGCAGATTCCCAAATATTCCTCAGTTACACAGAGGGAATGACAGAATTAGAGCAACGCTGGTGTTTAACATTAGAAACTCGGTTCAAAGGGAATCTGTGTCATTCTGTGATTCATGCCAGGATGGTTTGGGTGGGAAGGGAATGTAAATGCCATCCCATTCCCACCCCTGCCGTGAGGACACCTCCCACTGTCCCAGGCTGCTCCAGCCCCAGTGTCCAACCTGGCCTTGGGCACTGCCAGGGATCCAGGGGCAGCCACAGCTGCTCTGGCAATTCCAGCCCAGCCAGGAATTCCCAATTCCCAATATCCCATCCATCCCTGCCCTCTGGCAGTGGGAGCCATTCCCTGTGTCCTGTCCCTCCAGCCCTTGTCCCCAGTCTCTCCCCAGCTCTCCTGGAGCCCCTTTAGGCACTGGAAGGTCACAATTTGGTCACCTTGGAGCCTTCTCTTTTTTCCAGGCTGAAAAAATCCAAATTTTCTCAGCTCCACATGCTTAAACATAGAGAACTTAATTAATTTGCTAATTGGAAGCTCTTTTATCCAGTTGCACAGAAATCCAGGATGGATCCAGTGTGGATCCTCAGGAATTGGACACCCTCAGCTGCATTCCAAGGCACACCCAGCACTTTCCCTTACTCACATTTTCACTTTGGATTCCAAGGGCTGGAGGTTGATAGGATATTCCTGGATATTATTTTCTTCATCCATGGAGAGCTGATGGCTGTGGGAAAGAAAAGGAAATGAGTTTCACATATTCCAGCCTGACATTCCTGTGAATTAATTCCATGATCTGGACAAGAACAAACAAGAGCTGCTGACCAGAAGGTATTCCTGTCTTTAGAGGAAGTTGTCTGGAATTCTGTGTCCAGCTCCCAACAAAAAATGGGAATTTGGATCCAGTTTGCCAGTGGGAACCTGCCTGAATCCCTGTTTTAAATCTCCTAGCTGCCACAGCTCCAGGGACAGGCACAGTCAGCAAGAGCTGCTGCAAAATAAAAAATTAAAACAAATCTGGCAAACCTAACAGATATTACTGCTAAATTAACTTCCATCCTCACAGCCACGCTGGAAAAGCTGGAGAGGGAAAGGGAGAGGAACAATGGGAATGCTGGCAGCAAGGGAGTTACTGCAGCCAAAGCCACATGGGGAGTGAAGAATAAATTCTTTGTAATAAATGATGGCCAAGGAGTTGCTGCTGGGAACTGATGGCTCGAAGGAAGCAATTTGAAAATGCTGGAATATTCCAAATCCAGCATGTGGGAACACTGCCTTGGATGGGAGCAGCAGCATGGATTGAATGGCAGCTCTCTTGGCAGGGAAATTTGGGAGAGCAGACCCCAACCTGTGGAGTTATTTTGAGACTTTTCCTGGGCACTCAAGGATATTGTTGTCAGAAATTACCCTCTTGTAACTAAAAACAGGGATTGCTTATGGGAGAAAGGCAAAATCTGAGATATTGTCTGTGACAAAGAGGATCCCTCAGCAAAGGTTTCACACCTTGGAAGATCCATTTCACTTTCTCACGGGTGAGATATTTTGGAAAAGGCACATTTACCTTTGGAGCGAGTCTTTGCCATCATTGACCTGTTCCAGGGTGTGCTGGAGCCTCCTGAGCTCTTCCTGCAAGGAGAGAGAAAAAAAAATATTTTTATAGAAAGCCCCTGGAGATTCCCACTCAGCCTCAAGACAAACGAAGTTTTGAGTCAACCCTGAAACAAAACCAATCCCTCAAAAGCCACCTATGAGATTTCAAACTTAGAAATCCATAATAATTACAAAGAAACTAGTAATTTATTGATAATCCAGCAGGAGTTTGAAAGGAAATATCAGAGCTACTAAAATAATACACAGAGTAACAGAGGGAAGTTTTCTTTGCTGTCTTGGGTGTCTTTGATTCCAGAGAGGGTCTTGGGGAGAGCACCAGCTCCTGCTTCCAGAATCTTTGTTCTGCAATCAAAACCTATTCGGGCTCTTAATGAAGACATTTCCAGCCTGCACCAGTTCCTATTCCAGCAGCACCAGTTTAATTCAGGCTCTTAATGAAGAGATTTCCAGCCTGCACCAGTTCCTGTTCCAGCAGCACCAGTTTAATGTGGCGGATGTGGAGCTGGGAATCCCCACATCCATGATAATTCCCAGGAAAAATCCATCCCTGGCGTTCAGCGCAGATGTTTGGCTTAAAAATTGGAATTTTTTTGAGCAAAAAAAAGCACACAACCTTTCCTTCTCCCACATTTCCCCTCTGGCAGTTTTCCCAGCCTCTTCCAGAGCTGGGTACAGTAATTTAGAATGTGAAAACAATTTGCAATTGACTTTATCCATAGCTCAGGGTGCCAAAAGCTGCCTGACTTCCACAAATCACTCCTGGTGTTTGACATCATTCTCTATTAACCCCGGGGTGAAGACTGAGCAGAGAACAAAAAAGCAAAAGCCAAAATTGGTTGTGACATTTTTGACTATTCCGAATGAAGCATCGCTGGGCAGTGCCTGTAAAAGCTGGGATCAAAGGCAGCTCTGGAAGGGGCACAGCGGAGTTTGCATAACTGGGAAGAGGAGGAGACAGGAAATCAATCCTAATTTCACTTGGGCGTCATTAACTGCGGAATATTGATCGGCGCTGCTCGCAGCGGGATTTATGGAGCTGCCCGTGGTGCTGAGCCCATGGAAAAGGGGTTGGACACTGCAGGGACACTGAGGGGGGACAGGGACAGCCAGGATGGTGCCACCCCCAGCTCCACATCCCACCCCGAGCCACCAACCAACTCCACACCCAACTCCAGGGAATTACATTGGAAGGGACCCACACTCCTGTTGGAACCCAGCAGTGCCTCTCTGAGCCCAGATAAAACAAATATATTGTGAAACTTCCTGGGCTTTGCTTTTCCCCCCTTCAGCTGGATACAGATGTGGATTGGGCAGCTCCAGACATGGAGACACTGAGGGAAAAAAGCCCAGAAAAGCTTGAGGAGCACATTCAGAGCAACCTGAAGTGTTTTTCCTAGTCCTTAACATGCTCATTCCATTTATCCATTAATTATTCTCCAGCCTGAGCTTACCCAGCATCCTGGGGTTTGTTAATTTTATATTTTTTCCTTTTTTTATTGCTTTAATTGCACGACACACTTGAGTCTGGATTACTTTGGAGAGGAATACGAGGAGACTGGAACGCAGGCAGGGTGAATTCCAGCACGGCAGGGAGGGGAAGGCAGGGGGAAATCTCACATGACAGATCCATTTCTGAATTCCCAGGGGAGGAGTTTTCCCCAGAAAAAGCAGGAAGCTCTTTTTATAGCTCCTGAGCTTGTTAATTTTAGTGACAACAACAGAGGAGTGTTTGAAAACTGAAAGGAAATCCATTAATCCAATTTTCAGCTTTTCAGCATGGGGGAGTGTCTGTGATTCTCACAAAAGAGGGATGAACTAGTTTGGGAATCAGAAGGTTCCTGTAAAAAAAAACAATCCCATTTATGAAAAAACATTATTTCTACATTATTTCTTCCTGGGATTTTAGGAGGAAACCTGAGGAGTCTGGGGGGTGGGGGAGGCTCAGGGGAGCCCTTGTGGCTCTGCACAACTCCCTGACAGGAGGGGACAGCCAGGCTGGGATTGGGCTCTGCTCCCAGGGAACAGGGACAGAGGAGAGAGAACAGCCTCAGGCTGGGCCAGGGAAGGGCATGGTTGGACATCAGCAGGAATTTCTCCATGGAGAGCGTGGTCAGGCCTTGGAACTGCCCAGGGAGGCCTGGAGTGCCCATCCCTGGAGGTTTCCAAGGAATTCCTGATGTGGCACGCAGTGCCAGTGGGAATCAGGCACTGATTAGATCCTGGAGGGCTTTTCCAGCCTTGGTGATCCCGGGATTCCGGGCATGGGCACAGATCATAGCACTGGGGAGAAGAAAATCCCTGCCAAGCTCTGCAGNCTGCGTCCGTGTGCAGCAGTGCCAGTCTGCACCTGGAGCAGGGAAACACCGGGATGGCCTTCAGGAACATCAGGATGGTGCTCAGGAACATCAGGATGGTGCTCAGGAACATCAGGATGGTGCTCAGGAATATTGGGATAGTCCCTCAGGAGCATTGGGATGGTCCCTCAGGAACACTGGGATGGTCCCTCAGGAACATCAGGATGCTCCTCAGGAACACTGGGATGGTCCTCAGGAGCATTGGGATGGTGCTCAGGAACATTGGGATGGTTCCTCAGGAACACTGGGATGGTTCCTCAGGAACATCAGGATGGTGCTCAGGAGCACCAGGATGGTTCCTCAGGAACATCAGGATGGTGCTCAGGAGCACCAGGATGGTTCCTCAGGAACATCAGGATGGTGCTCAGGAGCACCAGGATGGTTCCTCAGGAACATCAGGATGGTGCTCAGGAGCACCAGGATGGTTCCTCAGGAACATCAGGATGGTGCTCAGGAGCACCAGGATGGTTCCTCAGGAACATCAGGATGGTGCTCAGGAGCACCAGGATGGTTCCTCAGGAACATCAGGATGCTCCTGAGGAACACTGGGATGGATCCTCAGGAACATTAGGATGGTCCCTCAGGAACAGTAGGACGATTCCTCAGGAACACTGGGATGGTCCTCAGGAACATTGGGGTGGTTTCTCAGGAGCATTGAGATGGCTCCACATGAACATTGAGATGGCTCCACATGAATATTGGGATGGCTCCACATGAACACTGGGATGACTCCACGTGAACATCAGTATGTCTCCACATGAACATTGGGATGGCTCCTCCCAAACCTGAGCAGGGCCAGGAAATAGCGACAGCAAGGAGCCACCAGTGCTTCTCCTCAAATTGTGCCTCTGGTTCTCAGCAGCAGGAAAAGCCCAGGAAACTCAACTGCAAATCCCTCCTCCTCCTTCCCACCAAACCAGTCTGGAATTCCATGGCATGAGACTGCTCCCAGTGTCCATGGGATGTGGACATGCTGCTCATGTAGGAGGCTGCTGGGGCATGGAACTCCAAGGAAGCCTTGGAGCACACACTGAAGTTCATCCCAATCCTGGATCTGCAGTCCCAATCCTGGATCTGCTTTCCCAATCCTGGACCTGTTTTTCCAACCCTGGATCTGTTTTTCCAAGCCGGGATCTGCTTTCCCAATCCTGGATCTGTTTTCCCCATCTTGGATCTGTTTTCCCAATCCTAGATCTGTTTTCCCCGTCTTGGATCTGTTTTCCCAATCCTGGATCTGTTTTCCCAATCCTGTTTAACACAACCAAACCTAAGCAGGTTTTGAGTGGCAGCTGAAGCAGAAGGGTTTTGAACTGAGATCCTAAATCCCATCCATTCCATCACCTGCCATGAGCAGGGACACTTCCACAGACCGGGATGCTCCTGCTAATCTGGGACAGGGATTGGGATGCACAGGACCCTTAAAATTAACCCAGAGCTAAAATAACAAACACTTTTCCCTTGGAGGTCACACTCCAAAGTCTAAGCAGAACCATGGCATCATTCCCAAGGTTTCTCAGCTCCTGAGTTTTCCCATTCCCATTCCCACAGCTGGGAATTGTGCTGGGCATTGAGCACAGAGCAGGTTCTGGATGCAGGACCTTGGGATAAAGGGCATCCCAGGAAAACCTGAAATGCAAGCAAAAAAAGCAGCACGGGAAGCCCTGAGATGGAAACTGGTCACATTCAATGTGGGAAAGCAAAAAGAGCTCCACTTGGTATGAATAATTCATAAACAATCTCAGACAAATAATCTCAGGTCTAGAAGGAAGTGGGAAAACCTCTGGAGGCTGCAGCTCTTTTTATTCCTGCCTGGTTCTTGCTGAATGCTGTTTTCTCTGGGGTTATTTTTTACTCTTTTTAAAAAAAATATATATGGATATCTAAACAGTTAGCCTGGATGTTCAGAGAGCACAGCAGACCCCAGAGAAATCCTTTCATTTTATATTCATCTCTGGCTGCTAAATTATTCATTAACAGGGATCATGCAATGGGCAAAAAATTAAAAATTGGCAAATTAGTTTTCATTTGTTGACATTAATTATTTAGTGTTCTTCCCTTCTATTAGAGAAAACACAGAGGGGGATTAGTCTTGTTCTGGCACTCCGAGTTTGCTCCCCAGACAACTCCCAAATTAGTATTGCTGTGGCTACTTCTGTGGAAAATCCATGGGAATGTGACTCCAGTGCTGAGATGTTGGGGCAGAGCTGGACTTCTGAGTTCCAGAGAAAGATTTGGATATTTTTCAACATCACTTTGGAAAAAAATAGGCAGGTGGGGTTTTATTTCCAGATATCACCCCAGCCACGGCATTAATGGAGATCCCATTAATTAATCTCCCTGAGCTCAGCCACAAACACCCAACATTCCCATCAACCTCATTCTAATAAAGAAATATCCTGATATTTAAGGGCAGTGGAAATGAAATTGTCTCCAGAGCAATTTGGTTTGGCTTTTGCAGCCTCACTGCCCTGCAGAGCAAGAGGCAGGGGAAGTTAATCACAAATGCTGGAGGCAGACTAAAACTGAGCTTTGCTTCCCAAATCTCCAGCCTTCCCTAATCCTGCTCCTCAGCTCACAGGAGCCGCCAAGAGAACTTGTTCAACACCTCATCCAATTCTTCTTCCTTCTAATTTCAGAGCCTGCTCCATCCTGAAAAGCTGGAAAAGCTTTGATTCCTCCCAGCTTTTCTACCCAGGCAGCCACACAACTCCCAGCCTCAACTCAGATTTTTCTGGAGTACTCTCCTAGTGAAACCTGCCATCATTTATTTAAATATGTATGAAAAAAAAAACAAAATAATGATTAAAACCCCATCTGGCTTTGTGGGAGCCCCCATTGTGACCAAACTATACTTATTTCAAGTTTTTTAACAAGTTCCTGAGAGATAAAACTGCTCTTGGTGCTGCTCAGCTGAGAGCCTGAGAGCAAATAATCCCAGCTGAGCCTTTCCAGGGAAGTTGGATTCTTCAATCACAGAACCAAAATCCTGCTTTTCTGCAGCAGCTGGTCCTGCTCCACTGAATTTCTTTGCTGGGAAATGTGAAGGTGACCCCAGGAGCTGCAGCATCCTCAGTTAATTCAGTCAGATGGGATCAGCTTATAATGAACTGAATTAAACAATACTGGCTTGATTGGGTTGTTAATTCTGCCCTCTCTGGCTGAGGTTTTTGTGCATCTTTACAGAGGGAAGGGGCCTTTTCCCAGTGCCAGTTTCCTGCAAACACACATCCCTGGGAGGATTTCAAAGACACATCCACAAGGACAGGAAATTAAAGGTCTCAGCTCCCAGACATCACAAGATCAGATCAAAAACCAAATCAAATCCCAGCGTTCACAAACAAAACCTGGGATAATGAAAGGAGGCCCTGGCCATGGGAAGGGGGGGATTACAGCAGCTTTGTTACCCTTCCAAGACCTTTCTCCAAACTAAACCAAAGTGCTGCATCATTATTCAGAGTAAAAGAACCCCCAAAAATGACAAGAACCCCCTTCCCTCTCTGTCTGCTCTCCCTGCAGTCTCTGCCAGGAAGGAGCCTCTGCTTTGGGTTTCCAAGACCAAAACTGAATTCAAATGTCAGAAAGAGTAACAACAGAACCCTTCCTTTGAAATGACTCGATCCTTCCTCCATCCAAGGGGCAGAGGGACAGAAACTCATTTCACCAGAGCTTTGAACTTTTCTGCCATCCAAAAGCAAGGCAGAGCCCTTGGGCTCCCCCATGGCAGCATTTCACTGATTAAATCTCCTCTTCTCCAGCTGCTTTTAGAACACCTTTCATTTTCAAAGTTCACAGTGACACCAAAGACCTTTCACAGCCGAGCCTGAGAGTGAAACATCCCATTTTTGCCAGGTTTGATGCTGCAGCAATGTCAGGAACACCACTGGAACAACACACAACCACTGCCAGGCTGCACTGAGGTCACAGGAGTGAACTTCATCGACTGAAAAGCAGCAGAAAAGGTCAAACAGGCACTGGGAGTCCATCCCTGTGGACTGTGTGTGTGTGGAGGGGTGAGGGGGAAGGAAATGTTCTGGAAATGTTACCCTGCAGATGCTGCTTCAATGCTGTGTTGGAGCTCTGGCAGCTGCAGTGTTCACAGGAGGGATCTGTCACAATCTGGCTTTAAAAAATACAAATGTTGGTGCTGGGTGCTCTCTCTGTCAGGGATTGCTGGAGCTGGTAAAGGTCAAATCACGGCTCCCACAGGAAAGGCTTTCCAGGGAGATCAGCTCTGGCTGTGGGAAGGAAAGGGCGGGTGGGTGATGCTTTGTGATCTCTGTGAGCCAGGCAAAGCTCAGAGTTGGAAATGATGCAGGGATGCTTTGGCTGCCGGGCTGTTTGGGTGTATTTATTTGTATGTATTCCTGTCACAGGAAGGAATTCCATCCTTTCCATCCCTGTGCTGGGCTCTCCAGTGGGGCACAGAGCTAAAATGGGGGAATTTGGAGCACATGGTTCTCCATCCCGTGTAAAGCATTAAAAACACCAGACAGCACAAGCCCTAAATTTAGGGATGAAGCCCAGGAGTATCAACTGGGTCCCCGGTTCAGTGACCTCTTCCTTGTTGGAAAATCCGTTTTTATGGACAGAAGAAACCACCACAAAACACCAAAGCACCAGGACTGCAAAGCTGTACCATCCCAATCCGAGGAACTCCTGAGAGCCAAACTCTCCTGCTGGAGAATCCCAGGATGGTTTGGGTTGGAAGGGATCTTAAAACCCATCCAATTCCACCCAGGACACCTCCCGCCATCCCAGGCTGCTCCAAGCCCCATCCAGCCTGGCCTTGGACACTGCCAGGGGTCCAGGGACAGCCACAGCTTCTCTGGGAATTCCATCCCAGCCCCTCCCCACCCTCCCAGGGAGGAATTCCTTCCCAATATCCCATCTACCAGAACAGCTCCATGGAAAGAGGAAAAGCAGCTCAGTTATGAGGATGGTGAGCAAAACTAAACCAGCCCTGAAGTGTTTCTTCCTTCATCACACAAATAATTAGGAATACACAGGGTTCTGTGATGCTTTTTAAATAGGATCTCGTGCTGCTTGTGGGAATACAATTCCATGGCAATAGTTTATCCTGGGAAGTCAGCTCAGCAGGGTTACAGCGTGCCAAGTTGAAATGGGAACCATTTGTTTTCTGTCTGCATTGCAGCAGGAGCTGCCAGGGTTTTTATGGAGCGTCCCTGACAGCCTCCAACTGTTATTTCTCCAAATTAACACCGTGCCTATGGAGTTAATGGGAGTGCAGGCAGCGAGGGGTCTCTCCACAGCCCTGGAATTGTGCTCAGCATCCTCTGCAGGAGCAGAGAATAAAATATGACAAAACTCTCTGTAATTACTGCTCTGCTTCACGGGATGTCACCAAATGCTCCCTGTGCCACTCTCGTGACAAAGGACACGGAGCCACTGCTGCTCCCCCAAACTGAGCACAAGCAGGGCTCAGTGCAGATGTGGAAAGGGGCTTGGCAAGCCAGGAGCTTTTGTATTTGTGAGGGTGTGCAGAACCAACCTCTGCCTTTCCAGGGAGTTCCACAAGTCCTCGACCCCACCAACATTGATTTCTGGAGAGGGCTCTGCAGAGTTTGACCTGAGGACATCCTGGGGGCACAAGGAAAGGAGATTCCTTCCCATAAAGGGAGGGATTGCCCTGAAAATTCAGCCCAGGAGGTGATGGAACTCCAAGGTGCACACTCCTCCTGCCATGGGAGATCTGGGAGAGAAGGAGTCACACAGGTCTGCTCTGATGGGAATTAAAGAATCTGGGGATATCCTCAGCTGGAAGGGACCACAAGGATCATTCAGCCCAGCCCCTGCCCTGCACAGACACCCCAACAATCCCACCCTGGGCATCCCTGGCAGCATTGTCCCGATGCTGCTGGAGCTTGGGCAGGTTTGGGAATGTGCCCATTCCCTGGGCAGTGCCCAGCACCCTCTGGGGGAAGAACCTTTCCCTGATCCCCAGCACTAGAGAGGCAGCAAATCCTGCATCTTTTAACCTCTCCAATTCCCATTTATTACAGAAATATTCCACGTTGGGTGGCTCCAGGACTTATCCTGTGCCCCAAAATTTCCAGGCCAGATCTCTCTCAGCCCCACCAGCATTCCCAGATTCCTCTGGCATCTCTCCCTTTGCAAGTGCACATTTTCCATCAGGATTCCAATCAATGAGCACCACAACAATGTCACTGTCCCATGGAAAATTCCTGTCAGGCACCGCTGGCCTCATCAGATTCCTCAGGGAGAGAAGGAAAGGGGTGGGATAAAAGCTGGGGCTGTTTTGTGCAGAGGGAAAACAAGACAGGAGATGATTTAAAATCACCCTCAAATTCAGGCACCTGGAAAAATGGAGTGCTCCACACTTCTCATACAGTTGTTAGCGTGTAAAAACCACTTTAAATACTTGATAATTGAAGGAATTTAAAGGATTAACAGGAAATTAATTAATGAAGACCCTCGTCTGTGTCTTTCTGGAAGCAGCTGCTCCACATTGTTGTCAAAGGCACCAAGTTGAACATTCTCCAACTGCTTTTTAATAAATGTAAATAATATTCCAAAGCAGGGACAAAATGCCAGCAGTTGAGGGGTGGCTGAGCCATCCGTGGCATGTAAATGAATTCCCTGCCTGGATATCAGGATGTGGATGTGCAGCCTTCAGGAATTAAATGAGTCCAACTTACACAGCTTGAAAGGAGCTTCACAGAGCTCCCAAAAACCCCTTTTATTATTTATGTGGGAAAAGCAGAGGAGCAGCAAGGGGGAAGAGTTGAAGGTGACACCAGGATTCAGGGAAACCTGACAGAAAATGCTGAATTTTGGTGAAATTGAGGGCAAATAAATTAATCATGAACAAGAGAAATGCAAAAAACACTTGGAGGGTGTAATTGGATTTGCACACAAAACTAATGGCAGCATTCCTGTAGCTGGGAGAGCAGATCCAGCTTCCTTCAGCGGGAATAATGGAATTATTAAAGTTGGGAAAGGCCTCAAGGGTATTCCTAAATCCCACAGAACTGGGATTTCATCTCCCATTCCTAAGGGATGGGAGCTCCTCTCTGCTTTGTCCCCAACAGCTCAGCCTGGATTGTCCAGTGGGGTTCACTGGCCCAGGTCAGTGTCAGATTGGTTCTCAAATTCCCATTTTCCCACAGTTTTCCTGTTTCCACTCTGGGACCAGCTCTGTTTCCACTCCCTTGACATCCCTTTAAATGAGGGATTGTCCCAGTTCAATCTCCAGGTCTCACAGGGAAGGAGAAGAGCAGAGAATTCCTTTTCCTCATGGATATTTTTCCAGCTCTGCTTTTTTCCCCAAAACCACTCTTTAGACCCTTCAAAGGCTCTGACCTTGCTAAATGGAAATGTCCCCACAGCAAGATCCTGCTGAAAACCTGGGATGAGCAGAGCTGCTCAAACTCCAATTAAACCCCAGACAAGATCCTTGTTTCAGGAGATATTTCCATGTTTTCTCTGGGTGATTTTATTCTCTGAAGTTACTCTCTGTGTTTACTACTTGTATTTACTCCTCCAACCTGTTGTAGAGGAGTGAGTTGGAACTCAGGTCCCAGCCCCTGCTCTCAGGGGACAGCACAGAAATCTGGGATAGCACCTGGAGGTGTCCCACTTCTCCTGCCCATCTGAATCCCGGTGCTCCAGGATGCTGCACTCAGGTTTTCCAGATGTAGAAAATACGGAATATTGGCTTTGCTGTGTTTCCCCAGCTGGAATCAGGACACTGACAGCCACAGGTCCCCTGAAACAGGGAAATTTCCCCTTCAGAGAGCTCATCCCAACCAGTTTGTTTATTCCTGTGTTTTCTTTGGCATCCAGGGAAACTGCTGGAGGTACAAACATCCCCTGGCATTTGATCTCTTCCCTGCATTTCAGGTCTGTATGAGCTTTGCACACAAAGCCAGGCTTTAGCCCTTGGGCACATAAAGAGTCTCCCTGGTTTTATTGGGATTCCAGGAATCCCCAGACTGCCAGAGCAGGAACCTGCAGGAACCTCATGACAAAATATCTGAGTTTTAAGAGATTTAAAGTGGGGAAAGGACTCCAGTTCTGTCTGTGCCTTGGAATACTCAGGGGACAAAAGTATTGGACACAATTCCAGAGGTTTGACAGTGCTGCATTGGGAACATGAAGTGAATCCCAGCACCTACAGCTCAGGGAAATTCTTCTGGATTTATTTTATTTATAAAACTCCTCTAGAGCTTCTCCAAACTTTTGGGAAGCTGAAAAACTTGAACCAGCAAAGGGAATCCAAATAAATTCAGTTCCGGGTAAGGGAGATATTCCTAATGCAGCCTTTTTTTCACTGTGCAATTTGACAAATGAATTTCCATTGCCTGACAAGTTATCCTGAAAAAACAGACAAGCTCAGATTAATTCCAGCTTGGGAGAAATGAGAATTCAATATTTGCTGATTTCCAGCCACCCACTCTGAGCTGTGGAGGATCTATCAATCCCAACGTGTTCAGCCTCCTCCTCCCGTGAGGAATGGAATGTGCAGGATGGATCCTCACCTGAGGGTCGGCTCCCTGCCCCTGGAATTCCTGAGGAACTGTTCCCAACTCCCTGCATTGCCTCCAGAGTGTCTCTCCGTTTTATTTCCACCCTCTGGTGTTTATATCACTCCCATCCATCACATCCCGATGGACTGTCTTGGAATGGGGTTTGGAAAAGCCTCGTGGGATGTCTGTGCCCTGGGAATGGGGTTTGGAAAAGCCTCGTGGGATGTCTGTGCCTTGGGAATGAGGTTTGGAAAAGCATCGTGGGATGTCTGTGCCTTGAGAATGGGGTTTGGAAAAGCTTCGTGGGATGTCTGTGCCCTGGGAATGAGGTTTGGAAAAGGCTCGTGGGAT